>JAVDBV010051462.1:0-23999 GCA_032619315.1 Piper longum
TCTTATCATTGATATAGCCTGAACTTCTGGCCCAGAACATGAAATGCTCATGAACCTATATCCTATCGAATTTGGTTTAAGTTGGTGTTTATGTTGAATGTGGCAAACTGCAGACATGTATGGTCTTGTTAATTTTACTTTTTTTTGCTTTTTGGTTTATTAGGAGGAAATTAAACGTGTTGCAAAGGTTGATACATCAGTTCTTAAACAACATTATGAGAAGAAGCTGTTGGAGTTAGAACATGAGAAGAAATCTTTACAGGTATATAAATTTTGTTGCTATGGTGTTAGCAAAATTTAATTCTCATTTACACAACTAATAGCTACTTGTTTTGTCAGAAAGAAATTGAGAACTTGCGTTCAAACCTTGCTAGTATTTCATCTTCTGATGACAATGCTCAAAAGTTAAAGGAAAGCTATCTACAAAAACTAAATGTCCTTGAGGCTCAAGTAGGTAGAGGTGATTCTTTATTAGCGTTTATTTCCTATTTTGGTTCTGTGAACTCTTTCTTGTCCTTTTGTAGGTAGCAGAACTGAAGCGGAAGCAAGAAGCACAATCTCATCTTTTGAAGCAAAAACAGAAAAGTGACGATGCAGCGAAAAGACTTCAAGATGAAATTCAAAGGATAAAAGCACAAAAGGTGTTCATGATGGTCTAATTATTAACTGTTTGTGTCTATAAATGCTTGTCTATTAATTCATGGCCTTTTGTTACTAGGTCCATTTACAACACAAAATCAAACAAGAATCCGAACAATTTAGGTCCTGGAAAGTTTCAAGAGAAAAGGAAGTTCTTCAGGTATATCAAAGAGTAAATATGTAGCCACAATTACAACCCAAAATATTTGTATTTAGATCCTCTTGACTGCTGCTTTGTTTCTATCAAGTGTGCGTGAATTTTCTGCCCTGGTTTGTTTTATAATACTGGTTTTTTTCCTTTTCCTTTCTCCCAGTCTCGTATATGGGAACCTATCCAATGGTTTTTCATATCATCTGGGGAGCCAGGAAGATCAATTAATTATGTCAAAATTCTCTTTTCATACAGCTGAGAACTCTGCATTTTTTTGTTTCCCCTTTTTTAGTATCTGTCCAAACAATTCTCCCTTTTAGCATTTAATAGGTAAATTTTGCTATAAAAATGGTTGTCTTCATCAGTAATCATTGTATCAATTATCTTCCTTAGCTATCATGTATAATGAAGGCTTTTTTTGTGACTTTCTAAACTTTACTTTGATGTGTTTGTTTAAGAATTCAGGTGAAGTCCCTTTTCTTTATACTTTGATGTTTAGCCACAATGATTTGTTGATGTATACAGTTGAAATTGTTATTTGGCTTTTTCTAATTGTACTTGGAGGCTATTAATAGGCAACTTGTCTGATATATAAGCAACAACAAACCAAATTTTATGATAGATGTTGGCATGAACTGAATGGGATGAGATTAATTTATGAGGAGAGCTTTTCATTTTAATTCAATTAATGTGACATGCATGTATTCTGTAGCCTGTGATATGTAAATTTGTAATCATATGACATGCATGTGTGGTTGTAACCTGTCTGTTCTAATGACAGTTAAGAAAAGAAGGAAGGAGGAATGAATTCGAGATGCACAAGCTCTTAGCTTTGAATCAAAGACAGAAAATGGTACTGATTTTTTAGCAAGGGTATTATGATACCTGTATTTCGGGTTGTGTGAGATGTCTTATTTGTTTTCTGTAGTTTCTACAAAGGAAAACTGAAGAAGCTTCTATGGCTGCCAAAAGACTTAAAGAACTTTTGGAAGCAAAGAAGGCTTCATTCCGGGATATAGGAGCAGGAAATGGCAATGGCTTTACTGTGCAGGTATAAGAACTATAACCCTTATCTTGACTCTTAAGTTCCACTTTGCTGAGGGAATTATCATTAATGCTGTTCTTTTTCCTGTTGTCATCTGAAAAGGGTGCAATCCAATCAATTGAACATGAGATTGAAGTCATGGTCCGAGTACATGAAGTAAGAAGAAAATACGATCGGAGTATGGAAGAGTAAGATATCTTTCATCTTATGTTGCTTTTATGTTTGAACTTCTACGAACTCATATTTTGTATCTGATTCGCTATCAGACTTTTTGTGCCTGATGCTGTAGATCTTTATTCTAAGTGAAAGTCAATGTTGACAATTTGAGATAATGATAGAGCATAAATTGTTGCTTCTTATTTACATGTAAATTAGGGTGAATTCGATTATATATCAATGTCATTCAATTTAGACCAAAAATTTCTCAGGACTCCTCAGAAGGTGACATTTGAATGGTTAAATTTAAGATTTTTCTGTCAGTGCTTATACATTAGATGATTTTTACAACTCCTGTTTATACTGCTTCCGACAAGACAAATTTTATCAAAATTTATGTTCATTACAATTTGGAAATATGTTAATTTGAGATTCACTTTCGTAATGCTCTTGATTGTATTTTAAGGTTCATCCATTTTTTTTGGCTATGATTAGGAGAGCTGCTTGGGCCAAGGAACTTGCACAGCTAAAGGAAGAGGCTGAAGTTTTTAAGCAGAAACATATTGGCTTGTATATTTTGTGATTCTAAATATTCTCTTTGTATATAATGTTTTATTTTATATGGTTACCAAACTTTTCTTTGTTAATTCGCAGAGCCCACACGCAGACATTGTCCCCAGGGGCAAGAAGCTCAAGAATTTTTGCTCTTGAAAATATGTTGAAGACGTCTTCCAAGACTCTAGTAGACATGGCATCACAATTATCAGCTGCTGCTGAAAGTGAAGGGAATTTCAATGGAAAAGGACGTTGGAATGGAGTCCGTTCTCTGCCTGATGCAAAGTCTTTGTTGAATTTTTTGTTTGAGTTGGTGTCATCTTCAAGGTGCCTTCTCTACTTAACCATATTTGTTGAACTTTTAAGTTTTGCAGGTATATTTTACTGTCTTGGGATATGATAAATATGTATCATTAAAAAAATTTATTTGGCTTGAGCAAGATATTGATGTTCTTTTCAATGTCAAATAGAGTCTGGGACCAAAATATCTAAATTTCTTCAGTTTAGTTATTTAAGGATGTTATGGTACTACTGTGTATTTGCATTTCTTGCTTAGGCATTTAAGACATTTTTTGTGCATTATTCAGATGCCAATTACGGGACATGGAATTGGTAATTGATGAGAAGGATTCTGCTATTAAAGAACTTAAGGAGAAGGTTGTTGAGCTAAGCAATATTTTCAGAAAGCCAGTAGCTAATACTTGTGACACACAGGTGAGTATATCCAATTATGTGCAGTATCCTAGTCATTAAGCAGTGGAACTGTCTCTTAGGAGGCATCTGATCAAAAAACAAAGGAGCTTATAAGCTAGTATTAATTTGTGTTTATACAGTTGCTGTTTTATATCAATATTCTCTTAGTTGTCGTCAGTACAACATATAAATCACAATGTTTCACATAGTTTTCTTAGTGTATCACCAGTACTGATTTCAAAAGTGTCATAGGCAAAATCAATTATGCTACTGGAAGGCCCAAGGATAAGGTCAAAAAAGAAACTAGGCGATCAGATGATTCCAACAGATGTAGTAACTTTCTCTGATATGGATATTACAGACTCTGATCAGTCAAAAACGACTGATACAGAGTGGGAACAATCTGAATCAGAATGGGAGCTATCTGGCTATAACTACTCTAACCATCCGCTAGGAAGAAAGAGGGCACGCAAATATGAAGCTCACAGCAAAGTAATGGGGGCCTTACCAGAAGAGAAGAAAGAAAGAAGTTTAAAATCAGAAGTCTGTTGCAGCTGCGGTAAAAATTCACTTTGTAAAAGAAAGTGCGAATGTGTGAATGCTAGTGGATTTTGTGGGTCATCTTGTGGGTGCTTGCCCGGTAAATGTACTAACAGAGAAGCAGGAAATGCCAAAGATGATAGTCAGGTTGGGACGGAGAGGGACAATGCTCTTGTCTCTCTTGGAACTAGGCTGCTCGAAAGTGCACTTGGTGACAAATTGATTGATTCGGTTGAAGGTGATGCTCACACAAGAAAGCCTTTAGCCGATATTGGCAATTCTGTAAGCTTCTCTTCATTCAGTTTTTAACATCAACATTTTTATATGCTTACTTTCATCCAGGTGTTCTTTATGGTATTAATCATTTAGCTTTTGTTAATTTCACAGGTGAACGTAGGACATAAACAGCAGAAACAGAGAAAAAAGTGGGGTAAAAAATCAGTTGTGCAACTTATTCCAACAGCCCCTCTACCCCCCACCAGTGAAAATAATGGAAGTGAAGCCCGTGATTGGGCGAATGAAACAGTTAGCACCGATAGCATTGCATTGAAATTACCTCGAGCAATGACTCCAATGAACACGAGCAACATTTTAAGAGAAAGAAACTCCAACTCCACAGCCACCCAGAACACAAAGGGCAAGGACCCAGTAAATGATACTGACACAAGGAGTCCATTGAAGCAAATGAGGGCGAAAAGGGAGAAGGAAAACAAGGGAGCTTGACAGCTTTCCTTGAAGTGTCTCAATCTCTAACATTCATTGTGCAATTATCTTATCCACTGCCATCTTGTTTTCTTACTTTTTCTGCACATCAAAGAGATTTAGTAGAGTTGCTGCTCTCCCAGCAGTTCCTGCTTCTTCCACGCCGTGAGCGAATAGCATTCAATTTTCTTGGTTGTAAAATTTACTATCACCTCTTGCAATCAGTTAATTTGATTAGGGAGATGCATTTATATTCAATTGATTTTCTTATGTGAAATGTGAGTATTGTGCTATTAATATTATTGCTCTTATCAATAACCTGTTACAACTTCACAAAACAACCTAGAAACAGCTCAACAAGCTATGTAGCAGTTTAGAATTATAAAACTAACTGAATTGATTAGTGAGGAAAACTTTCCCTTATTTTTTGCCTATGCATTTTTTTGTCTGATCATCCATTATTCCTTGAATTGCCCATTTTTTTTATTAATAGTTGCGTTGTTTAAGCTGACTATTTATTGTCAAAATATAAATAAGAAACGATAATTGATAAAATATAAAATATAAGATATAAAATATTTTCCAAAAATTTAACAAAATATGGAGTAAAAAAAGGGTGAACACTATTTTATTTTTTGTCTTCCCTTGCCAAATATATATAATTTTATCGGTTATGTTACTTTTTATAATTTAATGAAATAAAAACTTGTTTTATATTATATATTCGTAATGCGAGGAAAGAAAAAGTTTGAAAAAATTATGTAACGATTTAATAGAACAGTTTTTTATATTGTAACCAAACACCATCCTGTAAAGCATGGATCCCTGCATCCTTCTCTCATTTCAAGGTCTATGATAAAAGAAAAAAAAACTCTTTAGTAATTAGAGCAGAGGATTGAATTGCTCATCCCCTATATTTTGCATCCCTTATCAACCAGGGGTTTTAACAGAGTCCCTCAAGCTATGACTGGGAGTCAATGAGGCATAGCTTGAAAGCATTTTTGAAGATATGCACAGTCCATTATTGTTCTTCACCAGCACATATCAGGTTGGTTACAGCCAACAATGCAGGAGGCCTGGAACAACACGTTCAGTGACTGTAGTATGTTAACAATGCCCAGCAATATCAATTGACTAATCTCCCTAGCTAGTATAAAACCTTTCACCAAGAAGACCCAACAGCTGCAACCATAACAACAAAAACGTTTTGGGTTTGATGGCAAGATGATGGTAAAAGAGCAGGGATAAAACTTTACACTGAAACAAAAGGTTGATTTGGACAGTTTTCAAAATGCATTCATATTCTCCCCCTTTAGCTGGACTGCAGCTTAGTTGTCAGAGAATTAAAAGCCTCCTCTCAAGGACGGAATAAAATACCTTTTAAGAAAAGGACATTGTGAAACATAGTTTAGAAATCAAATTAGTAGAGTAATACAGTACGGCAGTAGGTAGGATAAGAAGGCAATAGGATTATTATGATTGGTGTTCCCTGCAATTCTGGGGTCAAATCATGCCGGAAACGATTGAAACTGGCAAAGTTGACAAAACTAAAGCCTGTGGGCATAACTTAATACTTCTGTAACTCTTTTTGAAAATTCTCGTTCATAAACATTGCACTTCTGATGTTATTTTTATTTTGGATAATTGTGAAGAAGTACTGCTGGTCTTTCCACTCTCCCTCAGTTGCTAGCAGACCAGGCTAACATTTCTAAAGAGGAAGGTATGTTTGACATGTTAGACGTTGGATGTATATATATTTATATAATTATATCATATGCTTTTATTATTAAGGTTTGAGTTTAAATTAAATTGATTTATTAAAGTTAATGCTAATAGACCATTAATAATTAAAGATAACTATATATAAATATGTATATATATCGGTTTTCGTAATCTCTAATTTATGATGGATTAAATTAGAATTATAAAAGATAAGGATAAAAATACAGTTATAAGTATAAATATGGTTATGGTCTTCGAATTCGTACAGAGTTTTTTTTTTTCTGGTATCCCATCATCCAGAAATTTGGTTTTGAAGAACCTATGCAGAATTTGGAAGATCAAAACCTAAAGAAGTTAAGAATTGTATTGCTTTATGGATTCAGGGTCGCTTTTGATATTCAATTATATTTCCTTAATGATTTAACATGAAGAACAATAAAGCTTTATGTGTTTTTTTTTAACAAGCAGCATCAGAGCCAACTTCATATTAAATCATTGAGGATTAGTTTTTATTTGTGTTTAATTTTGAAATGAATCAATCATCCACTTTAGTATTTTATTAAAAGAAAAAAGTTTTTTTTTGGAAGGCCTCAATCCCTAAACAATACTTGTTAGTATTGAAAAATATATAGTTCGAATTTTCAGTATTTTCTTATTCACCAAAATTAGATGAGGTACTAATTGACATGGTTTACATCCAATTTTTTATGGTTTTCAACTTATTAGGAATACATCAAATTTTGCATTGTCAATAGTAAGAAAAATATAAGGAATTTGTATATGGGATATTTATTCCCAAATCAATGTTTTCTTTTGGTAAAATATCAAATAAAGAAAATAAAGTTACAAAACGCTATAATTTCATAAATTTTCAAATAAAGATATTTTTATAATCTTTTTAGTTTTAATTTATTTATTTTTGGATTATTAAATTCAAATTATGGTTCAGTTATAATTAATATTTTAGAATTTATTTATGACTATAATATGTTGCCAAAGTAGCCTCTTTTGTAGAAATTAGTTTATTTTAAAATATTAAGACAGTTGTGGGTATATGATTCATGTGAATATTAATCGGCCCAAAGGAAGGTTAATATTTGACAGACTTATATATTCATTTGTGGTAATAAATATAGATAATTATCAAGTTTCTATGTGAATAATAAATCGGCTAAAAGGAAGGTTTATGGGTATAAGTTTTATGATCTCACAACAAGATCATTCTTTGAGACCGAAAATGCTTAGTTTTTTTATGATGTTGAGTTTGGAGGGGGAAAATATGTTAGAGACTTTGTTTTTGAAGAAGAATCTATTTTTCTTCTTATGATTGCTTTCGATAATAATCAGGATCATATTCCTAATGTTATTCAAGAAACAATACAAGAATTACAAGACAATGTCGAGAATCTCCCTAATTAAGTTATACATGAAGAGAAAACTCAACAACCTGCCATTGAGGAGATCCACAAGAGAAAGGAGAAATGCAATTTCAGATAATTATATCATCTTTCTCCAAAAACATGAGAATAACAATAGAATGGTGGAAGATGATCCAATCAACTTTCATCAGGTCATGAAGAATTCTAATTCTCAAAAGTGGATTGATGCCATGAATGAAGAGATAAAGTCCATGAATGCTAATGACATTTGGGATATTGTCTCATTGCCTAAAGGTACGAAACCTATTGGTTGTAATGGATATTTAAAACCAAGAGGGATTCGAAAGGTGAAGTACAAAGATATAAGGCTCGTCTTATTGCTAAGGGTTTTACTCAAAATGAAGGCATTGATTATAATGAGACTTTCTCTCCAGTTTCATCAAAAGACTCGTTCAGAATAATTATGGCATTAGTGGCACATTTTAATCTTGAGTTACATCATATGGATGTAAAGACTGCGTTTCTAAATGGTGACATTGATGAAACAATTTATATGGTGCACCCAGAAAACTTTGTATCGGAAGATTCAAAGAATATGGTTTGCAAATTAAAGAAATTCATCTATGGACTTAAGTAGGCTTGTTGTTGTGAAAGAAAGAGTTCAGAGTGGTAAAGTTTCTATAAAGCATATTGGGACAAATTCTATGATTGCGGATCCGCTTACTAAAAGTTTACCGCCCAAGGTCTTTCATTAGCATGTAGCTCATATGGGTGTTATATCATTTGATGATATGTTACTTTAATGGGAGTTTGTATTTGGTTTAAGGTTTACTTTATTTTTTGGTATTTTTGATGATCTCATAAAGTTGGACCAGTTGAAAATAGGCATGTTTAGATCAAATTACATATAATTTTCATGCTACACATCCATATTTGATCTATGTCAATTAATTATGTTGATGTATGTAACCATGGATGGGTTTAGTTACGATAAATGTAACGAAAATTGCCTTGATCCTATATTAACATTAATTAATAGAAGATATTATTATTTTGGAATAATAATGTATGTTATTTTGGAGCTCATAAAGTTATATACAATTATTTGTGTATATATAGTCGAAGTGGGAGACAGTTATCAATTATTTGGTTGAATATTGTCATCAGTTATCACAATTTAGATAAGAGGTAAGTGGTGGTAACCGAGGAGAGGATTGAAATCCATTATAATTATTGTTAATCCCAGTTTAGTTAAGAGGCAGTGGGGAGTTTAATTGTGTTGGTTTGAGCCCTTCTGTTGGAAAAATATAAATTGTAGTGATGATGGTTAAAAAAACATGTTTGGCTGAAAGGCCTGGAAAATATAAAGTGGTAGAAGCAATTTTCAAATACTTTTACAAAATTTTACCCCCTGCCTTAAAAAAACCAGACTATATTTAATTTGTTTTCAAATGCTTGAACAAAAATCTCTCTATAAATATTATTTTATAAGCTTTGTAATTTACATAAGTGGTAACCAATGAGAGGATTGGAATCAATTATAAATATTGTTAATGACAATTAAGATAAGAGACAAGTGGTGAATAATGGGGATTGGAGTTGTTGACGGATTTTATATACTTTATAATTTTATATATGAGTTATTGATAATAAATTTGTTGTCTAGTAACTTTCCTCCTTACTTTTAACCATCTATTGTGTCGGTCATATTATATAGTCTGTGTATCGACCAGTGTGACCAAGTATACCTCACACAACTTTCCAAATATAGTGCTATTTATCTTCGTATTATTTTAATTCTTACCTGTCTTTGAATTAGGTATTTTCTCCAAAACCCAGTTTTTTTTTTGTTGAAAAACATAGTATTTTAACCCGTGTTAATCAAATATTGATCACAAAAAACTATTTTTAATTTTGACATTTGGTTATACCCATTTTGACTAAATTGAACTAAATATGTCCTGTACCGGCTAACCCGGCATGGCTGACACTATTCCCATTGTGGTAATGGGATCTAGTTTTCTCCCCTAAAAAGAATGTATCATAATCTTACCAGTGCTACAGCTGCATTTGTATCTAGTATGGCTAAATTTTGAAATTTCGAACAACAAAAAAATAAACACGCTTCTTAATGTATGAAAAGGTTGAAGAGCTATAATCATGTTGCTCAAAATGTAGATGGCATCGTTCGAGTACACATCACAACTCAAACAATATAACACAGCTTAAAAAATTATAATCTGATATAACCTTGGGCAAAGGTTTTATTTGGATGCTACAAGTGAAGAATTATTTACGTTTAAAGAGATAATGGGCAACCATCCATTCATCTCCATTGTTGTAACCAAAGAGCTCTGCAACTGCAATGAAGAAAGTTCTCCAGTAAACAGTCCTTGTGGTTGAATCCTTCCCATAGGTTGTTTCCATTATCGGCTCTACAACTTCCAAGTTCCGGTCCATATTCTTGAGCCACTCCTCGCTGTAATAAAACACATCATCTATCAGGTCCTTGGATTCAAGCAAAAAAGCACAAGGTGAAAGCAAAATAACATGATTGATAGAGAGGTGTAAGTTCAGAATCTATAAATCTAATAGTATAGTAAGTGCAGACAGGTTAACTAAATCAGTGATCCAACTAAGATTCTACAACTCTGAATAGTAAATGTTATCCCGGTTGAATAAAAAATTACTCGATTCTTCTTTGCTATGTATGGGATTAACCCATTTTTAGACCGGCCACAAAGATGAAGCATATATATGAAATTGGTTTTCTTACACCAACAGGGAAGAACCTAGAAAAGTTGGAAGCAAAATCTACTTCTGATTTGGATTTAATGAAAAATTTCTCAATTTGGTTGCTAGCCTCACCTTGTTTGTGCATAATGTTTACCATTAACCAGCCAATGGTTGACGACAGATACATGTTCCTGCAAAATGCCACAAAATTCCCCACAAAAAGAAGTTTGGAATAAGATTTCAAGTTTCCAGTTGCATCACAAAATTTCAAGTAAAAAATAAGTCAATGATTGGGTGGACATAACCAATCCAACCAAGAAATCATGACCTCCCCAAATGAGAGATCATAACCTCCCTCCCTCGCGTACACAAGCACAGAGTGATCCACCCATCTACTATTCATTAGTTACCATACTTCTGAGAATAGATTCATGTTTGCATTCCAACATAAAATCACCTGGAAATAGAGAAGCAGATTTGCAGAAAGCATAGTTCCTCCTGTGAAGAAATATCTCGTAATCCAATCGTCATCACTCGTATCCTAAGATAAATAGATTCATAAATAAAAAATTCATAAGGATACTAAATGGGTATTTTCTCAAACAGAAGATAGGGCCTCCATATATACCTCAAAATGGTAAGCAAATGCCTTGTGGCAAAAATAATGAACAAAAAGTAGAGCATCTGGCTTCATCCACTTTGATATCTTCTTAAGAAGCTCATTGTAGTTCTTCATGTGCTGGATGGTTATAAAGCCTTTATCTACAGAGTTAAAGTGAATCCTCAAATCTCAAATGTAAATTGAGTGCATTTTTTACCTCGAACATTTCAATAGAAAAGATTCTATCAAATGAGCCTTCCATGTCATAATTGCTTATATCTGCGACAATAATGTCAACATTTGACAATTGGCGATCACTGCAAAATTCAGAAAAGTTATTAAGCCAAGGATGCTCTTAACAGCCATTCAAATTTGTGGAAGCATATTTACCAAATGACACTGGAGAGACATACGAGTTTTATTCATCTAACTTGGCGTTAATGTTAGGCTAACTCATCTATACATGCCACAAGTTTCATTGCTACAAGGCGATGCAGGGCATCTAATAGGATTTAATATTTTATGAGTTTATGTAATTTTCTTGTTTTAGGAATTTATTCGCAATTTCTCTAATTTATTTTTGGGATATTTTAGAATTATTTGATTAAGGTTTTATCATTTACTTATAAATAAGATGTCATCCTCATTTGTACTTAAACTTTTTTGATGGATTATTAAATTGACCGTGTGCCTTTTATCCCAGGTTTCTTCTATTTTATTTTTTAGATTAGCTTTTCTTTTATTTGATTAGTCTTAATTGTTCTCTTTTCCCTTAAATTGGTATTTATTGCTATATCCCCTGCTTTACAATGCTTATTCACAAGCTTGTATTTAAGGAAAACTTGACAAGCTTCGGAAGGCCTGCACTACTGATTATTAGAATAACAGCTAGGAAACTTACTTGCATTGTTCGCCTATGTAAGCTTTCTGCGTGTTGGAGTTGCATATTCCCGTGACTTTACAATTTCTGTACTTCTCTGCAATGTACAGGGTTAAAGATCCCCAGCCACATCCAACGTCAAGAACTGTCTGACCATCTTTTAGTTGTGCCCTTTCACAGTAGAGTTCAAGCATACCTCTCTCTGCATCATCCAATGTACATCCATTTTGAAAGTAACAACAGCTGCAAAAATGTATAATGAAATTCAGTTCGAACAATTTCACACCTTTTCTAGAATAATAGCAAAAGACGTAAAAAAGAACTAATGTAGAGGAAGAAATCATCGAGTTACATCCATATGCCAAGCAAGCACACCTGTATTTCAGGTTTCTACCTAGTACCAACTTATAGAAAGAGGTCGGAACTTCATAGTGCTGTGATTTTGCTTTGTCAGTCTCCACAGCAATAGGCATCTCTTGAAGAGCTAAACAAGCAAATTCCAATGAAAGGCACTTAAAACATAGTAGCATACCAATAAAGGTACAAAATACACATAAACGGAATTAAAAAAAAACGCAGCACATCATTCAAATATTTACATCAAGGTTCCACATTTTCATGCTTCCATATTGAGTTCATGGGCCACAAGAAGGGTAAGCATAAAAAAGCTAATCTTCATCCCGACAAAAAGACCCGATTCATATGAACAAGGACCCATCAAAGAAACAAAAAAACACACAAATTGAGTAGTAAATTAAATGGTCTCCAAAATTGGTAGAATCATCGCAGAAACAGACTACTGCCTACTACTCCTAGGATAAAAAAACATTCAAATGACTGTACATGATCTTCATCACAACCAAAAACGTTATTGTCTTAATAATCTTCCATCACAACAACAACAAAAAAAAAACATAATATTCACAAAATCTTTATCTCAACAAGCATTCTCACCTAAAAAACTAAAAGAACTACAATCAACACGAACAGATGCCCATCCAAGAAATCCCCAAATAAAAGTCACAAAAATTGAATAACTTATCAACAGACTTGTCAGATAGAAGAGTACGCCAGCACTTCTCACCTACCAAATGAACAACTCCAATCTCACAAGAACAAACACAGAGACCATACAAACTCAGAACAGATCAATTTTCACGACGGAAAAAGTAGGACGGAATGAAATTTCTCACATTGCGCGAACTGGACCAAGCACGCGAGCTGCTGCTCCGCTGAGGGGCGATAGCCTCCGCGCAGGCGGGAGGCGAGGAGCAGCCTGGTGAGCCTCCTTATCACGGCGTCCGGCAACAGGTTCCTCTCCAACGCCGCGAGCATCGTTTTCACCGCCGCATTGTACGGCACGTCCAAAAAGCTCGAGTCTTTCTTCGCCGCCGGCGCCGCCATCGTCGGCCCAGGCGGGTTCCGCCCGCTTCCTTCCCTACCCGCTACTCTCCCCCCTCCCGGAGACGATGAAGGGACGAGCGGCGGCCATGGATATCGCATACATAAGATGGGGGCTACAAAATTTAATCCAACGAGATTAATTTAATTATTATATTTAAGTTTTTAAATATTGTTAATTAAAAAGGTTTAAGCTTGTAACAATTGCTACACCCAGTAAGGGCAGGGATTTGTGCTCAATTAAACTACTTTGTCTTCATGAATGGAAATTTAGGCAATAAAAATTGTTTGAGTTTTGAATAAATAAGTGTGTTCGCTTGTACTCGACTCGGTTTGAATCTTGACTAGTCGAGTCAAATTAAATTTAGCACGGAGGTGTGGAGCTGCTTCGAATTTAACGAGTTTGTTGGCTACCTTAACCATAAAATTGCTTTTTCTTGAGGTCTTTTTTTTGTTGGTAATTGTGAGGCACGATAAATGGTTAATAAATTACAAAATATAAATTAGTGAAACTCACAATCTCGTTTACATTCGTTTGTAAATCTGAGATGTAAATATACGTAAACAAATAACTGGTCAATAGCATCAGTTTTTAAATATAAATTATATTCATATAGTTTTTATACAATTTATATTCAGATCCCAAAAAAAAATTACATACCAAGATTACACACATCCTAAATCTGATTTGTAAATTTGTGGGCCTAAAAAATATAAAATATAAGAGATTTATATTATATTTTTAACTTAAATTCACCAATACATGTAATCTCATTAATAATAAAATATTATTTATATTGTCAATATGGAAATTAGATTTATAATGTCACTCATCCCCTAGTATAGTAACAAATTTTAATTTTATTTATCTTTTTATTGACATTTACGAATTAAAGTGGCATGGTTAAGAACTTTTTTGGTGACCATGACGCAGTTTTACGACTCATATAAGTGGTAAAAATTAATTTTCACAATCATTAAAATGATGAAAAAATTGTACGCGTTTTACGCCTCATATAAGTGGTAAAAATTAATTTTCACAATCATTAAAATGATGAAAAAATTGTACGTAGCTGTACTAACTATTAAATAACTATTTTTGTAGATGTACTAACTATTAAATAACTATTTTTGTGATTCAGTCTTTGGATAAAGGTTTTGAAATCGGTTAATTTTTTGGTAAAAGAGATTATTGTTCATGTAAATGGAATATTGTTAAACTCTCCATAACAATCACTGGGAAAGATTGATTATTAGGGGTGTAAGCGAGCCAAGCCGAGCCGAGTAGTGGTGTGCTTGAGTTTGACTCGATATAAAACGAGCATAGCTTTAATATAAATGAGCCGAGCCGAGCTTATTCAAAATTTATAGTGTTTGGGCTTGGTTTGAGCCGAGTTCGAGCCGAGCTCGAGCCTAGCGAATGTTATGTGCTCACTTATATAAGATCAAAATTTTTTTAAAACACTATTTAAGTTCAATGTGACCTCAATAATATTTATGAGCCGATGAGCCGAACATTTTTTTCGAGTTTGAACATATCGAATTCGAGTTTCGAGCCGAGCCGAGCCGAGCCGAACACTCCTTTGCTCAAGCTCTGATCGTTGTTCTTCGAGCCGAGAATTTTTTCGAGCACAAAATTAACGAGCACGAGCACGAGCCGAGCCGAGTCGAACGCAAAAAACTCGCGAACAGGCTTGGCTCGTTTATACCCGTATTGATTATGTAACCATTCCAGATGATTAGCTTCTTTCTCATCTTTCTTGTGCCCTATTTTATTGTCCTAACATCAATATTGTTGAGCGATTGCTATTAGTACTGATCAATCAATCATAGAGCTGCTACAACCTCTTCAAATGTCTGCAAACATCTTCCCCTTTGAAAAATCATCCACCCTTAACCAGACAAATCCAGCATGAACCTCAAAGCAGCATCTACCACCTCTTACTCAAGGTTCCTGGCATTCACCACAATGGGGCTCTTCACATGGTGCACCCCATCAGACCACACAATCCTTCCAACTGCATAGCGGCTTTGGCCGTTGATGGTGGCCGGCATCACCTTCAATCTGTAAGTCTTCTCCTCCCCAACACGGGTGAATTGCAAGCTCTGGGGTGTAACAGTGATGTTCACTCCAGGAGGAGGGACAATGGTTGCGTTGTAAATCCCAGGCTTGCCCACATTCTTCACTGTTCTAGAGACCACTTTGGGCTTGTTGAGGACTGGGATGGTGATGGAGGGATAGTTGAAGTTGATGAGGCCCCAGTTGCTTGGAGGGCACTTGTAGGGGCGGCCCGAGAAGGCAGCGACCTTCTTCGCAGTGTAGCCTATCTTGCAGAGGAAGTTCAAGTAATCCTTGGGTTGCAGGTCATAGACCAGGCCGGGGTGGATAGCACTGTTGGGATGGATGTGGCCTGCACCATAGTCGAACGGGTCGGCCTTCCCTGGCGGCGACTCCGTCATGTCCTCTCTCTTGTTGTCCGTCGTTTCAGCTGCATGGGTTTAGGGTTTTCGTGTCATCCATTAATTGCCTACACATTTATATTAACAAAGCTAGCTAGGTATAATTAGTGTACTAATTACCGGTGGTCATGATTGCGGATTTGATGGCAGAAGGGCTCCAATCAGGATGGATGGATTTGATGAGCCCAACAACACCAGCCACGTGAGGGCAAGACATGGAAGTTCCAGACATAATAGTGAAGGGAACTCTCCTCTTGTCACCTGGAAGCTCTGTAGGGCTACTGGCCATTGTGTAGGCAGCAAGCACGTTCACTCCTGGTGCTGTGATATCAGGCTGATCCAAACAAAAGTCCATGAAAAATCGAACTTGGGTAGTTTAAGTTTTACTAGCTCATATTGTTATTCTGATAGAATTAAGCTTTTCTTCCTCGGATGTCTTGGAAGAGCCATTTCAATGGTTCTACACAGCAACATTTCTTTGTTTACCTTGAGGATTTCGGAAGTGACGGTACTGGGACCCCGAGAAGAGAAGGCGGCCATGACCGGTGCTGGTTTATGGCCATACACGGTCTTTGGAGCAGTAATGAACGCCGTAGGAGTCCTGCAAGAACATTCGAAACAGATCTAGGCACGTTATAAAAGCTCATTCTTTTTACTACAAACCCTAATCTGGCAATTAGCAGAACGTTCATAGTTAGAAGAATATTACTAGGACTCCCAACACAAAAGGAACCCAAGATCTTGGGTTCCGACCTACTTCAAGACCTTGTCGTTTCGACATCACTGACCTTGGAAAAGAGGGGACATGAATATCTACTTACTTTGTGGTCTCGATGTACTTCAAGACTTCTTCGCCGGCGGTGAAGCTGATGTGGGTGGCAGGGAGCAAATGTGGATCAGCCATGACTTCGTCGCCGCTGGCTTCATCGTTGGCAAGGACCATGGCAATGCCGCCGGCTGCCAGTACTGTAGCTCCCTTGTCCGCCCTCGCGTTTCCTCCTCGGAGGCACACCACCACCTTTCCTTTCACTTTCGCCGGATTCAACGTCCCCCTTTGGCACAACAATCTGCAAATTCAACCCAGTTAAAACTTCCGCGAACTTACAAGCAAAATAGCAACTACAGTAAGCAATTTCGAAGTAAATTTTTATGTAATGCATAAATTTTGCGTTACCAATTGATTGATTCCTTTTCTTTTATCGATACAAAATTTTGATTTGGCCTTGCAAACAACTTACGCGCTGTCGCCGACAGTCCCATTTATCGCGGCATCTGATGCCTTGATCAGAGGGTGAAACGTCTGAGGCATTGCTGATGAAATAGTTTGCCCCTGTGCCAAAATCACATAAAATTAGTAAGATTCATCACTTTATAAGCAGAAGAAACTTCTATCTATAGTGCACAAATATTTGCATCTTCCGTACATCTATTACATGATAATTGCTACATATTTATGATCCAAAACACCTATTCTTGCAAACTTGGTTGAATTAAATAGAAGAATTTTGTTCTTCTTGGTTTTTTTAATGAATGACACTAACAAAAAATTAAGTAACGGATGATTGTAAATGACAAAATTTTGACGACCAGATATTCTCTCCGGTGCCACCTTTTTTCTAGGCTTAGGATCAGCAATACATGAGCATCGACGGAGTTAAATAATAAGTGGGAAATTAATTGGTTAGACAATTTACCTCATAAGTTTTACCATTTCCAAGGTTAAGGATAGCAGGGAAAGACCTATCAATAGTGCTAGCCCCCACAGTCAAGATCCATGGTGCAACATTAGACACGGTGCCAGGTTCGGGGCCGGAGTTGCCGGCGGAGCAAACGACGCTGATACCGTTCTTGACGGCGTGGAAGGAGCCGATGGCCATGCCGTCACCGGCATAGTCGCCCGCCCGGCCACCAACGGAGACGGAGAGCACGTCCACACCATCGGCAATCGCGGCATCGAATGCGGCAAGTATGTCTGCATCACTGCACCCTTGGCGCCAGCACACCTTGTAAGCGGCAACTCGGGCATTTGGCGAGCCGCCGGCGGCAGTGCCGTTGGCCTGGCCGAAGAGGCTGACGTTGGGCACGATCCGGCCTGCCGCGGTGGAGAGTGTGTGCGTTCCATGGCCTTCAAAGTCCCTTGGAGAGAGTTCTGATGGGCTCATTCTTCCACCTGCTGCCAACATTCCCTTGTAAAAATACCTAGTTCCAATCAACTTCCTGCATTTTATCAATTACATCTCGCTACAATTAGTACATAATATATTCGCCAATTCGTTAAAACCAATAGGCTTAGAATTTACATAAGATACAAACTTTCAAACATTATAACATACAAAAAATTTAGTTTGTATTTGTTTTTTCTTCCATTCGAAAACCAATGAAAGTTCTATCTACTCGTTAATCCGATTCGGCTCAAAATATATCATAATTAACTAAATCTAATAACAATCTTCCTATCTACCATATTTTGGGTTAAATTTTATTTTCAAAATATATATGTAACGCTAACATGTTGGTGTGTTCGCCAAGATGAATTTAACCTTTATATATGAACATATATGTCTGCATAGGTCAAGAAAATATAACCTGTTACATTTGACAAGGGTTGAGTTTTCACATCTTCCCCTCCACCTAGCTGGGACAGGCCCCATGCCTGCATCGTTGAAGCTCGCCGATTCCGGCCATACTCCTTCATAATCCAATCCATTTATGTTAATTATCATGCACGTAAACATATAAGCTCTATTGTTAAAGAAAAAATAAAATTTTTCATCCAATGGGCTATCATATATTGAAGACACTATAGTAGAAGAAGGAGAATAATAATAAAGGGTATGTGGTATTCAAGTATATATATACATATATATACAGATATACACATATACATACCAGTGTCAAGATTGCCAATGATCACATCTTGTCCATACTTAGCTTTGGACCAGATTGAGTCCTGGCCTTCAACACCAAGAAACTTCCATGAATGTGTGGTGTGGAGTTGCTTGATCTTGCTGGGGAAGACCGATATAACACCAGGTTTTTCTGCAATATTGTGCATGGCGCAAATCAATATTGTTAATTGTATTAAATATTTACCCACATTGGTAAGGTAAAAACCTGTTCTATATACAAATAAACACATATATCAATGCATAGATCATTATATACATATATGTCTTACTTGCAAGCTCCATGGCTTCTTTTTCATCGAGGGTGGCAGCAAAGCCATTGATATATCTGTTGTAAGTATAGGTAATGGCATGTCTTGCCTCCTCCTTTCTGCCATAGAATTTTTGGGTAACCATCAGATTAGCATATACATATGTATATATTACAAATATATAAGTAATGTTTGAAAAATGTGAATTTACCCTCCAACACAGGTTGACAAGATATCGTAATGAGAGTCTTCTACGAGTTGTTGCTGTACGGTATCCATAACAGTGCCGTGAGGCGGCCCTCCCATGTACACCACATAGAGCTACAAGATTGAAACAAACAAAATTTGTTTCATGATGTAGCAAATTATATGTATGAATTATCTCTTTTTTTTGTTTTGTTTATGTGGCAAATTACGCAACATATAAATTATCATAATCTCTTTTTTTTTTTTTTGTATCATGAACGGTATTGAAATGGTGGATGGTCATATAAGATTGAAGAAAAAAAGTTAAGAGAAAAATTTGTTGCATGATCTAGCAAATTACATGAATTATTTATATAATGATGGACAACGGCGACAATTGATGTAAACTATTTTTTACCATGGAAAATATGCAAAAATGGTAGATCATGACATCCAAAAACTACAACAATGAAAAATTCACAAACATCATGCAATGACAATATTATGAACAACAAAAGGAAGATCACGTTACACATCAAATTATGATTAAGGTAGAGTATACAAATCTATCTTCTTCTATGCAAAACAATGCATCAAATTATAATTAAGATATAGTACATAAATCCAACTTCTTTTATCCAAAACCATCCATATATATATATATATATATATATCCACATTCCAATCAAGCAATTCATCTGCGTCGAAATCAAAACATGATTGATCGACAACATGCTATCCATTAATCCTCATATAATCGAAGGTATTGATCCGCATCGCCTTCTCCGGAAAACCCAAAAACCGAAATTCATATTCCTCTCATATGCACAACAAATTCAAGACAAAAACGATCAAACATGGCTTGCCTGCTTCTCAGCAAAAGTAGGGGTCTGGACAAGGGCCAGCAGCAGCAAGGAAAGGCAAAGAGACGCACCAAGAGTCCCCATTGTGTAAGGATGGCTTTGCTGCCTCCCTCTAACGTTTTATTGGGGAAGAAGACCAAGCGGTAAGGAGAGGTTTTATAGCAAAGTTCTTGGGACCAAAAACAAGGAGTAATAATATTTTTCCAGACTGGTTATGGAGGGTTGCGGTTGATCATTTGGTGAATATGTATTCATCCATGAATTGAACCCCATGCATGTCATCCATCAATAGATTCAAACATTGTTTTCCAGTCATTTTTTGCAGGGATTTGTTTCGGCCAGTCCAAGGGGGAATGGTGGCCACCAGATGTTAACTGCATCCAGTAAATAGCCAGGTCAATCTGAACCATTGTCTTTCCTCTTTGTTAATAACTAGAAATAA
Source organism: Piper longum (assembly GCA_032619315.1). Classification (NCBI taxonomy): domain Eukaryota; kingdom Viridiplantae; phylum Streptophyta; class Magnoliopsida; order Piperales; family Piperaceae; genus Piper; species Piper longum. The sequence goes on from JAVDBV010051462.1 coordinate 20,309, forward strand.
AATAAAATTAGTCCTTAATTGGGCATTTTTTATATTTCATGGATTAATTTTTTTGTGTTTTTTCTAATTAAATCAAAACTTCATCCTTTGACTGGTTGTGATCCATCTACTACGTTGAAAAAGTGTTTGTCTTTGCTAGTCTGTCAACCAGGAATTTTTTTTTCTCACGGTTGCATTGATCTCGAGTTTTCCTAAAGTGAAGGGAAAATGGTGTTTTTGAAATTTTTAACTGTTGACCAATTAAAATATTTTTACGCTGGGAGATTTAGAAAATAGATTTTTTGTCGCTGGACATGCATTCTGTTGATGATCTTGAGGTCAATATCCTGATATTTTACTATTAATTAGCATTCTAAAATGAAAAAAAATTAAAAATCTAGCTTTGATTTGATTAATGATTATTTTTCAAAAAATCTATAAATTGAAACTTTATACAAATGAATAAATTGGTTCTAGAGGATTTTACATTACTATTTGGGATTTCTTTTTCTGCTTAATTTGGGATCTTATGCTGCATCTTATTTTATTGAATATGAAGATCAAATGACAGATCTCAAGCATCTTTCGAAAGGTATTAAGTTAAAAGATAGAGATTTAGACAAATATATATTGCAATTTTCACCCACTAATTAATTTGAGTGTATTTTTAGATGAACACTATAAAACCACGGAATTTTGAAAGAATTTTTGAAATAAAAAAAATTCTTTTCTAATTTCAATAATTAGTACGTCAAATTTTCATGAAGATTAAATTTTTTTAAGTACAGGATGCTCCTAGCGACACGTCAGGCCATGCATTGTAGAATCGGTTTAGGGTTTTTGCAACGTTTTTTACTTCACTTTAACCACATGACCGAGTTGGTAAGAGAGTTTAAGATTACCAAAGCCCAAAAGTTGAATTGTAGAGGAGCAAACATATTAAATTTAGAAAGTGGTATAAGAAGATATATAAAATAAACTATATATAGGATAATATGAAAGGGCGGATGTATTAGTTACATGAGCATAATTAGTCAACATAGAGAGATGTTATGGGTATGAGAATTAAATATCTTGATAAATGAAATTTCACTAAGGTTAGGCTTAGTGAGTTTGCAATGCATGCTGTCATCTTTCCCTCTCCTTACTATAAATAAACGAGTAATAATTAGTTATAAATCTTAATTTGATTGTAATTATTTGGCAGCTAATTGGGTCTTACAGCCAAATTGGTCGTAAGACCTTACAACTATCTGATTATTACACATAGATTAACTATATAGAGCTTTAACTTTTTTTATAAAAAAAAATCATTTTTGAGGATGTCATTTTGCCCAATTTTCAGCGTGACATTTTTCATAATATGCGCACATTAAGGAAATTTTATCACTAAGGAACTACTTATAAAATTGGCAAGTTAACACTATATGAAACTATGTAGTGGTTCAAACAATTGAAATACTTAGTGCTGGACTAGTTTTTGAAGACATATCATGGCTGGTTTTCTTCGTGTGAGGAGAAGAAGATCAAGTAGCTAGAGGTATGTGAACTAAATTACATGAATGAGATTAATATGAAGAGGTATATACATTAAATAAAAGGGCATGAACTGGCCAACTAGAGAGATGAATAAGTGCATATAAATTAAATAACTTGGAAAAAATAGAAGGATAAACCTTGGCTCTCTCTTTCTCTAGTTGCAAGGTATTATTGACCCGTTGGGCCTCTAAAAATGACTTGAAATAAATGTCACGAGCCTTTCTTAATTAAAAGTTAATTCAATGAATAAAAATTTTTTATTATCCTATATACAAGTCATCAATATTATCCAGACCTATGTTTGACAAACTTAACAATCTTCCCTTCATATATCGAACACATTGGATTTATTATATGAAATCTCTTTTTCGTTATACGAAACCTACATATCATCACATAATATACTTTTTTTAATCATCAAGCGGAACTCACGAAGGAGATTTCTATGATCTGTGTAGACGAACACTAAATCTCATCTGACTTTGATATCACTGTTGAACTTTCATGCCCTTAAAATGGCTTGAAATAAGTATTACAAGCCTCTCTTAATCAAAAAATTAGTTTAAAGAATAAAATTTTCTTATTAACCAATAAAAATCACCAATATTATCTACAACCGATATGAAATAAACTTACCCAGTGGTAAAATAAGCAATTGCCATGGTACGCTCCTTTTCCCCTCGCCACCAGTGTTTGCAAGGTACTAAGTAGAAAAATTGGCAATTGCCACGGTGTGCACCTTTTCCATTTCGCCACCGGTGTCTATATGGATTAATAAGGGGTGTACAAATTAATTAAATAAGGTTGGGATACTGGAGTTTGCAATGCATGCTCCCTTTCCCTTTCGCTTCACTAGATTTACTTTAGAGTTATCACTTGATTTAGAAAAAAAAAATTTGTGAAGCTATTATGTTGCCTAATTTTCGATTAACATTTTTCATAAAATTGGCAAGTCAAAATTTATTTTTGTAGTGGTTCAAACAATTGAAATGCAGTGGTAAATGGTAAACTCTAATTTTTGAAGAGACGTCATGGTTGGTTGGAATTGTCCATTTCTTGTGAAGTTTGGATAAAAATTCAAGTCGGCTAGACTTAGTGTCAATTTCAGAGCCTAATTGGGCCCTTAATAAGCCATCCCTAAGCCCAGTTTGTATGAGTTCATTCAAAGCCCCTTTTGGAAACCTCTTCTCAAGGAATTTAAGCTGAGGAGAATATTCCTCAAATTTAAAAGAGTATAGCCCTACTTTGAAATGATACTGAGATAGGAAAAAAATAGTTGCCCACCTTCAATACTTACCGGGGAGAGTTATTTTAAAACCTCAGCTTCAGGTTGGGGTTTTGCCTATTTTTTACTTTACCCAATTTGAGCCAATCTCGAGTTTGCTCGACCAAAATTAGCTTTCAGATCATGAGTACAAGGCTGAGATGGTCGTATAATCATATTATAAAGACTAAATATGCTTAATATGTAAATGATAATTTTAGTTATGTTACAATAGAGCAAGAGTTATTTGCGTGTATTTAAGGTGTACGAGTTTTTCCTACTATTAGCCTAGGATTTTCATGCTACATCTAGGTTGTTACAGCGTTTAGTGTCAGTTTAGATTTTTTAGGGCATTTTATTTACATGTATTTTAAGGATTCCAGACTACTAGATTGCCCAGTGGACCCAGCTTGATTTGAATTTGAGATCTTCGTCTAATCGAGTTCGTCGTCTCGAAGCCCATTTAGCTAATATACCTCGATTTCTATCCATCACTTTTAAGCATCGAGTTTATTTCAACTTTTTGCGGTCTTGATTCGAGTTTTTCGACCGTATATATATTACATATACCCTAGGTGGACCTCACTATGCCGACAAGTTGTCATGTGTTTTGTAAAAACCACGAAAATAATAACAACAATAATTATTATTATAATTTATAAATAAATAAAAATGAAAATTTACAGCGAGGAACGAGTCATTATTTTTAAAATTTCTATGTTTAGGGTCCATTTAACATAATTGTTTTAATTTCTGTCTATCGAATCATTTTTAGGCTCGAGTAAGATTTGATTTTCAACGGTCTAAATTCGAGTTTTTCGTCCATACGTATATTAGATATACCGATATGTGGGTCCCACTACAATTGTTGGAATTCCAGATCTTGCCACGTGGCACGATCTGGAATTC
>JAVDBV010051463.1:0-21420 GCA_032619315.1 Piper longum
CACATGGCTAGCCCAAGTCCGCTAGCCTGCCAGCCCATGTTCGAGTCTGCCCGTCTTGTCTACCCCACCCAGACTACCCAGCCCAGCCCATTTTCTAGCCCATGTCCGAGTTCAGCCCTTTTGGTTTGGTTTAGTTCAGCTTGGTTCGGTCTCATTCAGCTTGGTTCGGTCTAGTTCAGCCAATTTTTGGCCGTTTCTCGACCGTTTTTGGTAATTTGATATATTAGTTTAGATGAATATTCACATTATTTAACATGTTTGGATGTTATGAGTATTTTATTTATTTATTAATTATTTTATTTATTTATTGATTTATTTATGAGTATTAATTTCTTATTATTTATATATTTGTTAACTATGATGAACAATTATGCGATTGATTATTGTTGTTAATAATGTAAATTTTCATAGATATTATTTTTATTCGTGTTTATCTTATTTTATTTAATTTATTGATTATTATTAATTATTTCTTACATTTGTTATTATTTATACGTATTTAAGCGTATGTTCTTATATTTAATATTTAAATTAATATTATTTATAATTAATTAATATTAGTAATTTATTTATTTATTTATCCATTTATTGATTTAATTATATATTTTTTGTTTATTTCATTATTTATATTTTTACCAACACGAGTATGTATTATGTTTACTCATGTTTTATTATTATTATATCTCGATTTACGTGCCAAGTGTTTAATTGTAGCTTTGTTAGTACCATTATTTTATTAGGATGTATTGATGATAGGAGTACACACCACGAGTATGCATCATATAGTGATATTAGTATTTTACTTAGTAGTGGGTTCTGATGTAGGTTTCGGAGTCCGAGTTGGCCGTAGATGTGCAGACACGCTTGGTTCTTTGACCACAGGTCCGTAGGACTCTCCCTCTCTACTTGACTCCTTGCATGTAGAGTTTAATCGTGTTTTGCATGCAGGACGACATTGGTGGTGTTTTATCGGATCCCTCCGATGTGGGGCCATCTAGCTGTGTTTTTTTCACATGTTTAATAAAACTACATGGATGAGATTCCTTGTTGGTTTTCAAACTAAAGCTCCATAAATGTATGATATAAGCTTCTTCCTTAAGCCTATTATATAAGTATGCGCATTTTTTTTGGATTTCATGAATAAGAGAATGAGGGGTACGGAGATATGTATGGACCGTACTAGTACTCTTTCAAACCCTAAGGTAGTACGGTGTATAAGGGTACTGCATAATACAGTAAATTTTCGGAATTTGTGACACTAACTTAACTGTTCCTTTTGCCACTCGAGTACCGTGGCTGGTGATATGGAATATGTGAGGGTGTAAGAATTGTAACACCCTGATTCGGCTCACCCGTGAACCGACCCGAAAATGCTACCGGCGACTGAACAACTTGCTAATCTACTAGATTCGGTTAAGCCGGCCCGGATCTACTCTAGGCGTCTTAGGATGAAGATAAGATTTTCTATATGCATGGATGAATGCACAAAATCCTAACAGGACACTACATGGATGACATGCAATAAATTTACACACCAACACAATTGCAATAAAATCAAAAAAGAATTCTAAATAAAAATGGACAGAACCTCCCCTAAAAGAAATGTTAAGAGATGATAATATGCTAATGATTGAATGAAATGACTCGATGACGTGACGTGGATTGTGGAAAGAAAGCACAGGTGGGCTGAGACCCAAGCTTGAGCATTGAGTACATAGTAGATTATATTCTGTGAATGATATTATTGATATGGATATATGTTTATATATATTATTTTGATAGGGTGGCCCCTAATTGCACTTTTATGGGAGGTTCTGTTCGTTTTTATTTAGAATTCCTTTTTGATTTTATTGCAATTGTGTTGGTGTGTAAATTTGTTGCATGTCATCCATGTAGTGTACTGTTAGGATTTTGAGCATTCAACCATGCATATAGAAAATCGTATCTTCATCTTAAGACACCTAGAGTAGATCCGGGTCGGATTAACTGAATCTAGTAGATTAGCGAACGGTTTGGTCGCCAGTAGCATTTTGGGTCGGTTCACGGGTGAGCCAAGTCGGGGTGTTACAATGCTTACACCCTCAAGCGTTGTATGTATGAATATGATTATGAGCCGTACATGCGAGCCGGTACTTGCTTAAGTATGTTGCTTACCACCTAGTGTGAGACAATCTTGAAGTTTCATAAGTTTTTATGGGTAATGGAATACCCATTTGCGAGTTTGTATTAGTTATTTTTTGGACTAGTAACATTCGTTACTATCATTTTTCATATAATATACGTAGGCCTTACAATCTAGAGTCGATATTGGTGGGAGGACAGATAAATGCGACAGAAACTTGAACTGAGGCACAATTATTTACTTTCTTACTTTTATTTATGTTCGATGTGTTTTAACGTGTATTTAATAATATCTTTCATTCTCATGAGAGTCAAAGATTGTTTCGATATATTTTATCAATAGAGTCGTACCGACCGATAACTTTAAATATGACTCGACTCGATCGCCACATTTCTGATGCGGTTCTTAAGTGAATCAAAATTGGGGTGTTACATGGGCTGTCCAATTAATTAATCGATTATGTAAACTATTTGTTTGTTTATTTGGGAGAGATAGGTGTTAACTAGTCTAGACTGATCTGTTAAGGGAGATGAAAACTCTTGTTTAAAACTATGAATCCCTAATTTTTAGGGATTCTATTGAGAGGGGGGGGAAAGAGGAGCGTCACCGCCATTTCCGAGAGGAAGTTGATTGACGAGGCCACTGGCACATGCCGGTGACGATGGGTCCCAGAAGGGGAACCCTCTGATTGGAGCAAGTAAAAACCCTTTTCTTTCTCCTCTTCAAGTCCGTCATTCTGTCGTCATAGCCGCTTGCTAGAGCAGGCCGAGGCATTGGGTATCGGCCACATGTTGGCAACGATTGCCAATGTCACCATTTCAAATGAAGTGGAGTCGCTGAGTATGGACCGATGACGGGATTCCACATCAATGATGCTCCTATTTCGGCAATTAAAGATGGATGACAAGCTATGTTTCCAGGGAGTCGGCTTTACATGTATATCAAAATCTCCCTCCTTTTTTTAATTTTTTATTTAGATGTGTGGATGTGCATAGGATTAAATAGAAACAGTCTAATAATCTATATAAAAAATTGCCTTTAAAATAGGATGCTCCAGACTCTTTTGAGTTGAAGAAAAAAATATTATTGAAGGAGCCGGACTCACAAAGAGTCGAATGGCTTGATTAGACAGGTGTAGATTATGTAAAAAATTTATGCAATTATAATTAATTAAGGATTTAAGAACAAATCTTAAAAAAAATCCTAATTAATAGATTTACATAATGTATTTTACATGTATTTACAATCAAGCATATCATGCTTATCACATAACAAATAATCAAGTAAAATATGATCTAAACATGATATTTACTAATATTCCTTAATTTTAATTACGAAAAGTAAATAAAAAAATACATGCTGAGAAATCATACATCAATTAATGATTATTAATATATAACCATGATATGTGCAATAGTTGAATACTAAAATTCAATTAAAATTAATAACATGCTTGTTGTTTATACAAATATGTAATTATTCAATGTAAAAAAAATATAAATCTAATTATTTAAACATGGATCTGGCTAGATCTAATAGAATTTGATAAAGTAGAATGATTATTCTATTAGAACTGATTAATTAATAATATTAATCCATGAAAAAAAGAACGTAAAAATCAAATTATTTTCATTACGAAAATGAAAAAAATAATGTACAGATCTGATTATCAAAAAAAAATTAACTTAATTCTTTTTGATCTAAGACTAGAGAATCTTTTTATGGCTTTTATACCAATATTAGATCTTATTATAATTAATTAGAACTATAATAGAGATCAGAAAAACCGGAATCTATGTAATATAGGATGACTAAGTCTTTGATCTGCAATTCAAGCCTCCCATAGTCTTCACATATTGAAGTTTGATTTCTAAATCCAAACTTGCTTTTCACAACGTATCTCCTTCTCTATACTTAAAATAACGTACATATAAAATAATACATGAGTTCTCCTTACATACAAGGAGTCATATTTATCTTTTCCTAACTAATAAGGATTTTGAGAGATTTATCTCTTCCTTAACTAATAAGGAAATGTATATATCTAAATATAGATTTACATAAAATTAATTATATATATTTATTTAGATTTGGATGGGGCACACCATTATGGGTGTATCCCTATCATATATACCAACAAGCTGGACACCAAATAAATATAAATTGAGCACGGTATTAAGTGATCAACTACTTAAAACGAGTATATATTTAATGTATTCTATACATTCAAATAAAATAATCATAATTTGTTTCAAGCGGTTTCCATCGTGAAAAGAAATTTGCACTTGTATTTTAATATTTTGAGAAAGAAAATATAAAAAATTCTTTTTTGAGAGGTTACTTAGATATTTATAGAGGTGTTGTTCATGAGTAAATCCAATTCGTGGTTTCATGAATTTGAGATTGGATCGTTGGGGTCTTAGATTGGGTTTTGTACATGTTGGACGTAGCATTGAAATGCGTCCAATGTGGGGAGAGTTTCAAATTGATGTTTATTTTTTGTTGACATAAACTTAGAGAGAATCTTAATTGAATAACGATCTATTAGTAAATGTTCCTTATTGTGATATGAGTCTTATATTATCTATCTATACTAATAAATAAAATCGTAAGTGTCATGCGTCATTCAAATATTTTACAATATTACATTATATTTACAATTGATAAAAATGTTAATTTAATTAGGATTTATCACGTATCTTCTAATTATTTCATGATATTATTCTTTTTTTTTCTATTAATAAAAATAAATTAAATTGCAAATTCACTCTTTTATTATTATAATTAGAAGTAGAAAATCTAAATTATCTAAAACCAAACCCTATTCATTTTCTTGAGTAAGTAGAATTGTGAAATTAATAAATAGATGAATATAATAAAGGTTAAATTTTTTTAAAAAAATAATATCTTAATATTTTGAAAATTGATAAATAATGAATAAATAATAATATATTAAGATTTTAAAATAAATATAATATTCATGACTATAATAAATAAATATCTAAAAATAATATTAATGAATTAAATATTGTAAAAAACTTTTCTAATGAATATGCATTATATTCTAAATCTATTTAAATGTATGCTAAAGTCTACATCACCGTAAAATAGTCCAATATAAAATAGTAAATAACTAAATTTTATAACACCGAGCGTCGCACGTCTAAGCGACTAGTTTATCTATATAATAAGACCCTCTACATATCCTACGTGAGTTTTATACACAATATGTTTGAGAGATATTTTAAAGGTTCTCTTCAAGGGTGTTTTAGGATGGAGGCTTTGGGGATTTAAGTCGTGGAAAACTAATTTCTCTCCTAGTGACTGAAATCTAAACAACCAATGAAATAGCATTCAATAAATCGATCCAATATTCCACTGCAAAGGTAAGTATACCTTCACCCTATTTATCTTTTCACTCTCAATTAAGTTTTATTTGCATCCATGCATTTTACTAGTGAAGAAAATTGTGGTATAACTTCAATATGTGTACATAAGAGGGAAGGCCCTCAACGATGGGTAATTGTGGTATAACGTCTATTCATTTTCTATGTCCTCAACGACACTTGGTGCCTTAGTTCCTGAATTTTGTTCAGCTAGAACCACCGATGGAGGTCCATTCCTTGCCCCTTGGGTGCCCTCCTGGGCCTTAGGAGGTGCCAAACCAGAGCCACCCGCCAAACTCGTGGCTCCATTGAATATGTAACACCCAAATTCAACCCAAAGAGTGGACCAAATCTTAATGATATAATTCGGTAGTTGTTCATTGGACTCTTGCGTACGATGGAGGTCCATTCCTTGCCCCTTGGGTGCCCTCTTGGGCCTTAGGAGGTGCCGAACCAGAGCTGCCTGCCAAACTCGTGGCTCCATTGCTTATGTAACACCCAAATTCAACCCAAAGAGTGGACCGAATCTTAATGATATAATTCGGTAGTTGTTCATTGAACTCTTGCGTACGAACTTTACGAAAGTGGATCTTAACCTTCAAGGAGTTTAAGACATACATGTTATGTAATCTTTATACAATACATATTGATCATACTATCATAGGATGAATTTTATACTTAAGGGCTCCTAAATGAACACTGTGAGCCACAAAAGATGTAACACCTCCCCTGCGATTAAGAGGGTGAGTTTCACATGCAAAGATCATTCCTAACTATGCAAAAGCAACACCCCCAATACAGCTAATAGGTTAAGTTCTCGAACCAGTGATTTGGATTAGGTATCTTATTACTTGATGTTGATGAATTACGGAAAGTAATCACTCGATCGTAGTTACCTGTTCTACATACCCCGCAATAAATTAATAAAATGCAGAAGCATTATCGCGTACGTTGGAATCATACCCTAACACTCGCTCTTCACGTGGACTCTTTATGAGGTATGAACCGTAAGTTCCTTTAGTTTATGTATCTCTAACACTAACACACAACTGCAACTATACAAGTTTCGTGTACCTTAAATTGTTCTTTGTCATATTTTGGGACTTTAAGGCTTACACACCCAGACAATTTTTAGCCTTTGCCCCAAAATTAAAAGCTTTGTATTCCAATTGTAATATTAATATAAAGGCACATGTACGCAAACCAATTATGGCATACACCCAATCTAGAATCATACATGTTATATAGGTTCAGGGCAAACGCCACAAATACAGTATACAAAAAACATAACACATGGCCCTCGCCACCACCATGAGCTGCATATCTACATGCCTAAGCTCTTCACCTACATACATATAGAAACCACATCAATAGTCAAATGAATTTGATCACCGGTTCGAAATAACTAATGATATTACAACACTGGTTAATCAGTACCCTGTTACCTACGAAAAGCTTAGAAACTTCGAAAAAACCTCATAAGGCTGTAAGCAAAACAATTTACATAATATAATAAGTCGGCAAACGTACCTACATACATACCTTACACCTTCACTATAACACTCCAAATTTGGCTCACTCGCAAACCGAACAGAAGTGTTACAGGTGAAGCGATTAAATCGACCAACAATATCTTAAGCTGGAATAAATTTTGTCATGCATGAGTAAAATGCTCGAAAACTTGTATGATTCTACGTGAATGTCATGACAAATAATTCACACTCAAATACAATCACGATAAAATCGATAAAATTTCTAAATTTAAAGCAGACTAAGTTTCCCCTAAAAGTGCAATAAAGGACTAACATGTCAAAACTACATTATATATTTATATTTCACCAAAAAAGACAAAATATTTATTTCTAGCACACCATAGTTTTCGTAATAATAAAATCACAAAACATGAATTGGGTCTTGGCCCATCTGTTCATTACATCTGTCATTTTTGTCGTATATATCATATCTCTCATATTATTTTCAATTATTATATCAATCTCAAAATTATTGTCACTTCATCAGAAAACATCTTATGATAAACTGATATATCATAATTAAAACACAACAATCCAAACATATCGCGCCAGGTTTGTGTGTGCACATAGTAGTCATTACTCTTCCGTTCAGACCGCTTTATTAATTTCCTACTTCTTACCTTCATATATACTATAAAATCATCAGTAATAAGTGTTACTTATCCAGAAATAACTATAACAAACTAGCAAATGAGAGTTGACTCTCATTGTGAGGGAAACAAATTTTATAACTTCTAATAAAGTCTCTCAAAGGCATCTACTGGAGAGCCATCGGCTTGTGGATCCAATAGTATCTTGAACTGATTAGTCTGCCTATGCCTCTCTCGGCATTTTCTCATATTTCTTTTTGGTCCCTTTGAACTACCTATGTATCCTAAGCCCTCTCATTTCCTCTATATATCTCCTGGCCTTGAATAAGAAGACCAAGTACTCTCAAGCAATTGCCTTCAGTATCCTTTTAACCACATGTCTAGACGTGAGCTGTCCTAAATAGTACCCGTAAACCTCCACGTTTCTCCTGGTGTGTGGAACACAAAGCAGAGAGTTATTAAGATCCCTGGGGAATGGAAATGCCCTCTCACTAATCTAGAGCGTGATGTGACTAGCATGTGCACCCATGGTATTTGCGAGTCAGTTTCCCCATCTCTCGTCTCAATAAAAACTATATAAAATTATATTGGCATGTGAAGAGATTTATATAATAGGTCTGAAGACAACTTAAGGTGGATCTTGTTTTCGAAATCAAATCATGGGATCTCATCTTTAAGGGTTATTCATCCGAAAAACTATTCGACTAAATGACCTGAGTTAAGTGGGATCTGATAAAACACCACTTAACTCGTCGTGCAAACAATAAATCAAATCATGACAGAAGAAGCGATAAATTAAGGACAAGTTTTAAATAAATATATTAGAAGCTCTAAGCGAGGCCACATGCCTAGGTGGTGAGCACCTACTCCATACCTATACAATCAAACTAAATACTAACGCCCAAGCTACCTATATGATGCATGAATGCGATGAATAAATACCTACGTAATCACAAGCATCCCAAATAGAAGACACACAACAAAACATGTGGAATTATGAAATAAGCATTGTTATTACACAACACAATAATTCCTGAATACCTATTGACTGATTCATGAATTCTCAATCTTTTCTCACACCCAGCTTCCTTTTAATTGATCATTACCAGTTCATGAACAATCACACAATGTTAATTAACTTCATATAGTAACAACCATTCCTCAATACGTGTTACATCAAGACTTATTATTTATTGTTCAAACCTCAATTGATTCTTTAATTATCAGAAGTAACTGCTAGCATCAATTCATGCGCAAAATGTGTAATCAAGTTTACACTAATTACTAATGTACAATAGTCACTTACATTCATTTTAATTATATTTTATCATCGTGAATCAATCTTCGATCAACAACACATCATCCTAACCCTGACATTTGATTCATCTTCAATTATACCATTCAATCATCACATCACAATTATCCGTCGTTTTCGGATAATCAATGACATGCAATGCATCAAAATTCTAAATCATGTATACCTAGTGTTGTCGGCGATGGGGACGACAATTAATGGCAATTGATGAGTCAGCTAGGGATCACTAGGGTGACGAGGGTCCGAGCTATGTCGAGGGCATGTACAGACTCTGGCCAAAGCTACTGCAACTAACATTCGGCGGTGGAACTCAGTCGGCAGAACTTCCCTACTATTGGCAGCACTTCCTTGCTAGGGCAGCTCTTGCAACATAGAGAAAACTACGGAGATAACGGTGAACCAAGCCCAACGCCAATGTCACTGTTGGCTTCGACGGCTTGCCAGAAACAAAAGATCAAGGTGCTGATGAGACCTGGCAGTGAGGGGAGATGGATTCTGGCTCAGCAAGGCTCGACTTGGGGTAGAAGAAGGTGGATACAAGGGGGATCTCGGTCGGGCGGTGACTGGCCGGCGGCAACAATGGTTCACCGATGGCAGCTGAGCCCAAAAAAGTGTGATCAACCCGATGAGGTAAGGAAAAGGTGGCGTCTTTGGTCATCCACACATGGAGAATTCTGTCAGACAATGTCAATGACGATGAAGGAGGGAAGCTGAGGGCTGGTCAGCAGTGATGAAGCGCGGTGGTGTGGCCAGTGGCGCTTTATTAAACATAGCAAGAGTGGTTCCAATAACAGGGTAGGGGAAAGAGGAGGGGAAGGAAATGGAAGGGTGACAACGTCATGACGTTACGTGTCTATTTTGGCTGCTTTTTGTTTGTATTTTTGTGATATTTTTAGCATGTAGGTCTATGTACTTGGAGTCATTATGTTTTGATTTCATGATTTTTAAAGGTGTAGATAAATAGTAATAATTTTTACACCTCATTATCTATGATATATTCACTGTTTCAATAGATATTGCATACCTCGTGATGTAAGAGTCCATTTTGCCTTGAATCTTGTTCATTACTGTTAGATCTTCAAGTTTTGTTTATCATGTTTTGAATGATTCTACTGTTTTGAGCATATATGGCTGCCAAAGTTAGTGAAATGTGGCAACTTTTACCGTTACAATGACTTAGCTATCCTTCTCCCCAATTTTTACACCCTGTTGTAGATGTTATTTTGCTGCAATTATTTTCATGATTCTAGGGTTGTATATTAGCTAACTGATATGAAAATACCAAGCTAATAAACATCAATAAAGGTATGAACAAAACCACAAAATTTGAAATATACTTGTTGTGTTGTATGCTTTCTGTGACGTGCCTTCATGTTTAGGCTACTGTTTTCTAAGTTTTAAGTAGAAATAAAATATATATAAAAATCATGTAATATGCCACTCTGTGCTTAAATAAAACTCATTAAATTTGGTGGTATTTTAATGTCATTTAGCTAAGTAATAAAATCAGCTAATTCATGTGCATGAGAATGAAAGGTCGAACCCTAGTTCCCTAGCCCGGATTGTTAAATATAAAGACCTAGTCATTTTGCAGTGAAATTTCTTGAACTTTTACGGTATAGTCTTAAGTATCTAAAAATTCGGTAGCCATTGGATGGGTATACTAGTTAGTAGAAATTCCCCAAACCTTAATGGACCTGGCAGCTCTAGAAATGTTTATGCCAATGCCTTCCATGTCCAGATTTCTTCAGACCAAACTGCTCAGAGTTTTAGTCTGAATTTCAAAATAACTATATTTCAATGTGTTGGATAACTACTCCATTTTACCTAAGCTCATTTGGAGCTTCAAGCCTATGAATGAACATTAGGAAATTTGGTGTGCAGACCAGGAACACTGTTCCCCGACCTTATCACAACCTTAGAGGGCCTAGTTTGTCATGTTGGCCCATGGGCCAACACTTGATAATTTAACCTTGGAGTATTAGGGCCCATCATTCCAAATTTTAGCCCATTCAAAGTTTGTTTGACCCGTCCAAAAAATTGTCGGGTTGAGCCCGTTTGGTTAATTAAGCTTGGGTATGTAGAGTTATTATTCACTAATTGTATCGGGAACCCCTAAACCCTAATTAAGCTTACCTAATGAGGTTTAATAAGTACCTTAGCATGATAATTAAGTTAAATAAGTTTTATATGTCATTGTATGGAGGCTTTTCCTCATAAGTTCATCATATTATATTACTGTGCTTAGAGTCCGTTTCATCTTAGTACATTACTGTACCTAGTGTGCCGATTCATTCGATTGTAGTTGTGTTTCCTTAGTGATTGCCGATGTTGGCAGAATGATCAAGTGGCTCATATCAGGGGTACTAGTTGTTGTGATTATGTAATTTGCATATGATTGGTTAAGTATTTTGGGAATGTAATTGAACTTGATTCCCTTAGTAGTTTTGTAGTTATGGATTGTTGTATGTTAAGTGATACCCTGGATTGTTGTTTTGTGTTTTACTATTTCATTTAAGTAATCTTCTATGCATGGTAGTTAACTCTCGGCTATCAACTAACAATTTTCTGCATGGTTTGGCTTAAGCCCAGAGTTCCAAAATTGATGCTTGAACACTAAAGGTATACTAAACTTATTTGGTTGCAACAGTGTATGTGCGCGCGGAAGCAACATGGTTTGGAGGAGCTTACGAGTCATATCACATGAAGAATCCATGTGAAAACCAAATGTATTGATGAATGTCCTGTGGTTGTAATAATTTGTAGTGTGTGTATGGGGGGTGCATGGAACAGGTAACTATCACAACCGTGACTCTATCTTAGCATGCCTAGTACAACTTAATAAGCTACTTAACTCAAAGGTTGAACTAAAGTGAAAAATTAGTCATGCATTTGGTTAAGCATTCATAATAGTAAGTATTTCTTAAGTTACCCTCTTATTTACAAGGGAAACGTTATTGGCCTTATGCCTCAGAGTGCTTATATTAGGAGCCTTTAAGTTAAGTTTCCTTCGTATTGTATGAATGATCAACATGCATTATGTATCAGCTCTTAGAGTTTTCATTTGAATTCTCCTTAAGGGTTGAGATTTACGTTTGTGATATTAGTTTAAATCAATAACCCAACGCGAATAACTTTCCATATTAGAATATCATAATTTGGTCTATGCCTACGTCGAATCGAGATGTTACATTATTAATTCAACTTACTCGGTAATGTGGTTGGGTTGGACTAAGCATAATGATAATTGCAGATTGTTATTAATTCAAGAAAAAGTAAATATTTAAATATATTAAAAAGATAAAAATATAAAACATAAGTTGCTAAAAGTAACTGCGTATTAAAATAGGTTGAAAAATACACGACTAAGCCTAAGTTTGGCAAACAGGCATTTTCGATGCCAGATATGTCAAAAACTCTTTATATCACAGGCCAAAGAGGTTAGAATTAGAGACAACCATCCCCTCTCCGAGTCCGAACTTCTGTTTATGTCTAAAATCTATTTCTTAGCCATTTTTCCTCTTCACTTTCCAGCTTCATCCCAAATCTTAACTCCGCTTTCTTCTAGCTTTGGTGCAGATCCAACATCTTGATCAGCGGATTTATTGGTGATTCTCAAAAAGTTTAATTCCATATGTACTAATGCTTGTTATACCTTTGATTGATGAATTACTTATTCGTACTCATGATTTTAATATCTACTCCTTTTGTATATTCAATTCTTATATCGATTGACTGTTCCCACTAGCCATTAACTTATAGTTTCCTTATCTCTGCCTCACTGTGCTTGCTGTTGGGCCCTTTGGGCCCCCACCTAAGCTCCACCAACACTGTTGGGCCCTTTGGGCCTGCAAAAGAGACTTTAAACAACCAAAGAAAAACTCACAATAGGTGTCACGGGCCTTCTTATTTCAAAAGTTAACTCAAGGAATAAGGCTTTCCCATTAGCCTATATACAAGTCACCAACAACCTCTACGACCGATGTAGGACAAACCCAACAATTCCCCTTCACACATCGGGCGTGACCCGAAACCAATGATCGTCTAACACACTCCCCTTAAATCAGACGACACCCACTTGGCAAACTCCCTTCAAATCATCAAGTGGAACAAATGAAGGAAAAAACAACAATCGGCGTAGGCAAACCCAGTTCGAACTTGACTCTAATACCACTATTGGGCCCTTTGGGCCCCCACCCAAGCTCCTCCAAAAGAGACTTTAAACAACCAAAGGAAAACTCGCAATAGGTGTCACGGGCCTTCTTATTCTAAAAGTTAACTCAAGGAATAAGGCTTTCCTATTAGCCTATATACAAGTCACCAACAACCTCTACGACCGATGTGGGACAAACCCAACATTCATAGAATCAGGTCTGGTTTTTCTGGCTTTTTTAATAACACAATGGCTTAGTGACCCTCAAAACTAACACCTTGAATGTCACAATTTTTTCATCTTACTTGAATATATTTGTGTTTGTGTTTAGCTAATATTTAGTTTTGATTTATTATACCCGCTGGTATCTCTGTTTCACATCTCTTTTTTTTTATGACATCATATTAAACATGGATTAATGGTTAATTGTATGTTTACAAGTAATTCAGATTCCAGCTTACCTTGTTTCTATTGTTAATATCCTGGACATCTTTCTTTCATTGCATGCCACTCTTCTTTCTCCTCTAAATGCAGGATGAAGGAATTATTTATGACGGGAAAAAGGAAGATGTAAGAACTTCAATTGCTCATGAGTACAGTTTCGGCTTTAACCTGATGGAAAATATACCGTACAAATTGTTTCAGCATCTTCCCGATTCTCATTATCCTAGGCTTCCTAATGCCCAAGAGCAGATGCAAGCAATGTTCACTCTATCTCCCTCTACTCTGCTCCAGAACTAGATGTGAATTATTATGTGTTGGTATCTAGTTTGTCCTCGGATTCTTCTCAGATGCATGTGAGTCATTCTAGGTTCAGACCATCTCCCTTATTATTGGAGATACCATGGCCACTTGTGTTCCAACCACACTTGGGGCATAAGTTGACGAATAAGAGAGTGAAGTCAGGTTTCTTTTGGTTACAATCAGGCAAAAAATGGCTTTTGACGATGTGTGTGATTTGCTGGCAGAAAATGAAGTTGGAATGATTGGAATATATGGCATGGGTGGTGTTGGAAAGATTACAGTCACGAAAAGAAAGTCTGCTATAAGTTCTTGAAGCTCTCTAACTTCAAAGTCATATGGGTTGTTGTTTCAAGAACAGTTGATGTGGGCAACATATAGAAGCAATATTGATGGAGTTAAATTTGAGTTGCCATGAAGATCAAGACCACCAAACACATGCAATGAACATAAGCGAGCTACTGTTCAATAGTAAGAACAAAGTAGCCTTGTTCCTTGGTGATGTTGGGATGCTATAGGCCTTGAAGAGCATGGACTCACAGGCAGCATTGGATTGGATACGTCCATGTTCAAGATAATTTTCACTAGTTGATCAAAACGTGTGTTTGCAAAAGGTCCAGACCAACTGATAAAGATCAATGCTTAGGGCTAGAGGAGTCATGGGCCGTATTTAAGCAAACTGTAAGGGAGAAGGCCCTTAACTCTCACAACCAAGTTCTAGGCATGGCTAAAGAAGTGGCCGAGCAATGCGCAGGTGTGCCACTGGCACTCATTGTCATTGGGAAGGCTATTGTATGTAAAATCAGTTGGCTTGGAGCATGAGAAGATGCATTAAAGAATGAGAGATTGTCCATCATTGGTTTTGGGGGCAAACAAAATTTTGTTTGGGCACCTGAAGTTTAGCTATGAAATTCTAGAAAATCAAATTGAAACGAAATGCTTCCTATTTTGTTGCATGTATTGTGACGATCTAAAGATTGATAAAGGCAGATTGGTTGAATTTGAATTGGAGAAGGTGTTGGATGTGAGTTTTGGTACATATGAAGAAGTATGCAATAGAGGACTTGGCATCCTTGATACTTTAGTGGTAAGTCCTTCCTACAAGTTAAGGAAAACTAAATATTTAGAGTGATGGTAAAAATGCACTATGTCATATGAGGCATGGGATTATGGATTGGCTTGGAATCAAATTCTTTTCAGCACACTTATTATTTGCAGTTAGAAGTAGAAGAATAACCAAAAGATGGAATATGGCCCAACCGGTCTATGTATAGAACTATAATCATGACATACTGGAAGTATTGGATTGTCCAAACGTGTCAGCGTTGCATTCAGATTTTAGGTATACTGATCCATCAATTGAGATATTATATACCTTTTTGAAATTCATAAACTTCATGCGTAAAATAAAGGTCCTTATCATTGATTATTTGGTGTCTGAATGTTCAAAAATTCCAAAGGCCATGTTTGGACTTTTGGTAGATCTGAGATATCTTGAAATACAGAGTTCAAATTAGAGGCTTCCAAGTTCGTAGCTTTTCCCTTATCACAATACCCGTAGAACTTGGAAATTTGAAGAGGCTTGAGATGGTTGATATTGGCATAGCTGATAAAGAAGTGAGTTTGGATAGCATTTTTAATCAATGTATCAAGTTGAGAAGGCTAATTCTTCTTGCTGAAAATTTTCCAATGACTTATTTTCTAATTCCAACAAGTTGGAAGAACTATGCATAAAGCTTTTGGAAGAATGACGAGGCACTAGAGGGTACACCCTTGATATAAGGTCTCAATGAATTGACATTCAGAAACTTTTTCAAATGAATTGGTGGCAAATTGGCCATCCGCCATGGACATGAGGTGATATTTGCACTCGAGACCATGTTCCAAATACGTAAGTAGGTCATTGGTTGTTTCATGGACAAATTCATGATGCCTGCAACTCATTCCCTTCCTCAACTCAAAGAGCTTGAAAAGAAAAAAACAATGTCTACAATTGCAAATGGTAAATTTTGGAAAGTTGCTCTCAAGAGCCTTGATATTTTGTTTATAGGCGATTGTGAGCGTCTTGGGCTTCAACATCTACAACAGCTCAGGGAATACCACATTTGTAATAGTTTGGGTAGGAAATGTGATTGATTGGAGGAGGGATTTGATTACAACATATTATGATAGGCATTGCTTCTTCTCAGACCAAACGTGTGGTTGCTCTCCCAGTCGTCAATATCTAGCTCTTTCCAACATGATGAAGATGAAGTGCATGTGTAATGACAACATCTCCTTCCCTTCCCTCTCCTACTTTGAACTATCTAATTGTCCTATGTTGGAGAAGCTGCCAAGTGGTCTGATGAATGAAAACAGGACATTGATTAGTGGTCAAAGTTTTGTAACAAAAGAGTGGAGGGAGGGATTGCAGTGGGAAGATCACAACTTCAAGTCCTATCTCTGTCCCCTATCTCGAGCATCTCCATGTTAATTAATGTAGATGATAAATCTCAATATAATTTATGCCATCTCTTGCCTCTGAATAGAACTAAAGAAAGTCCGTTTATAGCTTGTATGTTGCAATGAATAGTGTCGGAGGATTTGATTTGTTGTCCTAGTCTAAGGATATAGTTAATATTTTGAATGTATGACCTTATCAGTATGTCTAGATAATATCTTAGAAATTAGTAATTATAGTTGTAGCTTGTAAGCACTTTTGTAAGTTGTACATACCCATAAATAAAGGCCATGGGAATATGTGATTACCAAGTGGCATCTAGTGTGGTTTTGATCTTGGGAGAACTATTGATTTGTTTTCTTTTAGAGGGAGGAGAGAAGTGACTTGTATGTTTGACTTCCCTCCGCACGCATGCGGAAGGCACACTAATGCCGGATGAGTTAATTACAAATGCGCAAGTGGTTAGAGCATTATAAAAATTGCACGTGTGGATTAAGTGTGGAAGTGATAATTAAACAATTAAGAACAAAAGGGCATAAATAATAAATGAGCAAGGCAAATAATATGAACCCAATAGCTAAGTGATCTTCATTACTATTAAACTATCCTTGGTACAAACATTATACACAAAACACAAACTAAGAGGTATCTTTTTCTAACTTAAGTTTGTTTTTCAAATTTGGTCCAAAAGAGTGACAAATCCACTATTGGCTCAAGAGGGTAAGAAAAAGATTGCCAAATCACTTCTGGAAAGGTCATATTTCTAAGCTAGCATAGTCTCTACAAGAAATATAGTTGTTTGGTTTCAAATCACTTTTTTTGCCTTTAGCCAATTGCTAATTTTTATTGAAAATCAAGATTCGTTTGGCTACCGAAAGATCGACCTATCATCATTTGAATGATCACTTAAACCTTAGCCATATCAGCTTTATCAGTTTTGGTTGCCAAGCACATGACTCATCATTTGATCGAACATTTTCTTGAACATTACCAATTCTACTGTGAGCATTGAAACTCTTCGATCGGTTCTCAAAGTCTCGCCGAACAACCTTTTGATTGTTGAGCGTGAGATCGAACACCCGACTGAACTTTAATTTTACTACTTCCTTAGACTTCCATAGCCTAACACCTGTCCGAAACCTTGACCAAATGCACTTTATTCTCGGCTTTGTTTCTGATATATTGTCTTTAGTTGTCAAAACTCTGATCGGACACTGGCCAAATTGGTAAATACTTCAACACTCTCTTCATTTTTGTTGTGATGTTTTTTTTTTTGGTTGTTTGGTTTGCCTAACTTGCACTGAAAAGAGTTTTAAGTGTTGTTGTCTTAATGAAAACAAGGTTGTAACACATGTTCCCTTTGTCCCACAACGATTTTGTGTTCAATAAGGATTTGTGTTTGTCTATCCTTAGTGATGTATTTTTATAAGGATTTTGTTTCTTTATTGACGGATTTTTTTATTTGTTTCTATTGCTACTTGGTCAAGCTGATTTGCTGATTTCAGTTTGGGGGAGAATTCAATTTATTGTCTTAGAAGAATCTTTCTTATTATCAATGAAGGCATGAACTTTCTTTTCCCTTCACATTGAAGGCATTTTTTGCTTGAAGACTATTCTTGGAAGACATTGATGGAAGAATGCTATTGATAGAGATGCTTGTATGTTTCAAGTTGTTGCTTTACAATCTCCAACTAAAGGGATTGTTGGAAGATTTGATTTGTTGTCCTAGTCTATTGGATGTAGCTAAGAATTCAAATGTACAACCTTATTAACAGATTTAGATAGTATCTTAGAAATTATTGATTATAATTGTAAATTGTTACCACATTTCTAAGTTGTGCATGTCTATAATTAAAGGCCAAGTTAGTTTGTGATTATCAAGCTTCCAATATTTTATTTTTCTACAAATAGCTACTATGCTTCTCAAACTATGTAGATTACCATGGATTTTAAACTAATAATATTGGAAGCTATTTCTGGACATATTTCTGATTTTAATTACCATGGATTTTTAAGCTAATATCCTTCATGAGTTAGATTACCATTGATTTCTATGCTTTTTAGTGCATATAAGTGAGCCTTAAACAAGCTCTAGATTTATTTTCTCTTGACCTTTTTATAAGTAAAATTCTTTAAACTCATTAGTAAGTTGTCTCCAACCCCAAGGTCTATAGGAAATGATCACCGATGCTGATGCTATCATCAAAACATTTCGTTTTTAATTCATTGCCCCCATAAAATGAGTTGCATCGGAAGTCTAAGAAGATCAAGGTTCTAAAATAAATACAAACCCAATATGTCCTCCTAGGTTGCAAGCCTTAGTATAAGAACTAATCTATTGATATTAAAAAGTAACTACAATCACCTGACTTAAGTCCAGCATAACAGGCTTAAGTCATTCCTTCCAACACTAGTTAATCAAGTTGATGATCAATATGTATATTCCCACTAATATACTGAATTTTACCAAGAGATATATTAGATATGGGAATAAATTGGGCATTATTACAATCCACCCATTTTATTAAGTTTTGACCTTCGAACTTGTACACTTCTATTGCTAGTTTCTTAACCCACATCCTACATGACACTTGACCAACAACCTAACCCACGACCCTAGTCGAAACTATCATCCGAATATTGATTTAGATAGCAATTGTAATGATTTGGTGTAAGTGCAATATGATAAGTCTAAGTTATTCCTTAAATAGCTGGTCAACCAAGTTTAAAATAAATATGCGCACACTTATTAACATGCCGGATCTAACCTCAAGATTTGTTGGACGTGAGAGCAAGTAATGGGTTCTTACAATAATTCATGAAAATTTTCTGTATACTCATACATTGATTCCTTCTTTAATCTAGCTTGGTCACCATAATAATCAGCAAAATCATTAGGGCCAATCCATAGATGGAGATTATGTAAGTTCTACCTATCTATTCTTCTTCTTTAAGTAATAATACTGCAATTGAGCTTCACCAGTAAAATGCATAATGTGAATAAAGCTTGAATAAGAAGAACCATATCTACCTCAAAAACTTGTTCACATCTACGTGACCATGGTTGTGGATTGATCTTTCCATCATAGGTAGATATATCAAACTTTTTTTTCCAAGCCCCTTGTACAACCGTGAAAGAGTCTTTGCGGACAACACTTCTGTATCTCACAATTTAGGAACATGAAATCGCTTAGAAACATATTAACTTGTGAAGATGATCAAGCAAATTGACATGGATCAGAACTAGTAACTTCCAAACAATGATCAAACTTCACATTCATCATATTCAACAAGTCCAGAAATTGTTTATTTGTTTGAGCTTGATCTTTCTGAAAATATGATTAACTTCAATATTGTAATCTTGTGAGAGGGGTTTAGATCCATTACCTCATTTTCTATTTTCTTCCCTTGAATCGCTGTCGCGATTCTCTGATAACATTTTGTTATACAAACATATCATTCAAGTCTCAGATACCTTTTGGAGTAGAAATTAAGTACTGTTCCTTAACGTAAATGATTGGCTTAACTTATGAAATCTGATGTTCTTATAGAATATAAAAAGGATCTTGATAACATGAAAAATAGAAAAAAGAGGAGGTCCAGACACCACCTGAATTAAGAGAGTACGGCGGCAAAAATTTAGAAATCAAAATTAAGTGCTAGAGACTTGATGCTGGTGTCAATCACGCCAGATTTTAGAACTCATTCTTCTTTTTAGTAATGAGTTTCGCACAAGTACTGACCAAAGTATTCGAAAAAACTACCAATTGTATTTAGGGGGTGTAAACAAGCCGAGCTGAGGGTGTGCTTGAACTTGGTTTGATATAAAAAAAGCCGAGCTGAACTTTAATGTAAACGAGCCGAGCCGAGTTTGTTCAAAATTTATAGTGTTTAGGCTTGGTTCGAGCCAAGCTCGAGCCGAGCTTGAGCCTAACGAATATTTATGTGCTCGACATATATATGATCAAAAATTTTTTTGAACACTATATAAGTTTAATGTGACCTCAATAATATTTACGAGCCGAGCCAAGCCGAAATTTTTTTCGAATTTGAACACATCGAGTTCGAGTTTCGAGCTGAGCCGAGCCGAACACTCCTTTGCTCAAGCTCTGTTCATTGTTTAACGAGCTTATCCATTTCGAGCCAAATATTTTTTCGAATACAAACTTAACGAGCACGAGTTGAGCTGAGCCAAGCCTCCTCACAAAGCCGAGCCGAGTTGACTCGTGATCATTTAATTTAGCTCGACTCGACTCGACTCTGTTATAACTCGAATACGACTCGATAGATTAATATAATTATATACATAATATCACTAACCTACTCAAAACATATTTAAAATTGTAGATAAATCTTATTATTGACTATTAATATAAATTCTAAAAAATAATTTTACTACAATAAAAGAACGAAAACCAATTTAAATTAACATGAGCTTGTTAACTATAGAAAATATTTGCCACAATAATTTTATTGTTTATCATGACTTAATAAATTAAAATCATCAGGTTAACAAATTATGTATGCTATGACTCATATAAGAGAGATTACCAAAAATATGGATTAGATGCCAAAACATTTATGGTTCATTACGAGGAAAAAGATGCATATATAATTTTTTTTTAAAAAAGGTCTATGCTAAGAATGTCCAAAAGATTTATCATAAACAATTTTTTAAAAGTGCATAGAAAAGAATTAAATTTTTTAAAATTTCATATTTTAAGCTTTTAAAACTATCATTTACCGTGTTGGCTAGTCTTTTGGGTGGGTTGGTAGGGTTAGATTATTTTATGGCATGTTAGCTAGTATTTTAGGTTCATTGGTAAAATTAAAACATATTGTTAGATAATTATTATATATATTATATTTGAATAGATTTTGTTATATTTTATTTATATGAGCTAGACTCATCTAAACCGTCTGATCTCATATGTAGCTAAGATGAAGAAACAGTAACCAACACCATCTGTATAATCCAACAGTCCAAATGAGTTGGACTCATATACTCATGTGAGTCATTGCTTATGTAACCTCTATATAAAGAGGCCTGATATGGTGCGCTGCATGCGTTTTGCAGCGCACTATATTTTGGGCCGTTGGATCAAAATCCAATGGCCCAAAATCAACTACTCATTTCCACA
>JAVDBV010051464.1:0-13544 GCA_032619315.1 Piper longum
GTTTGGTTCACGAGGGTGAACCGGATTTGGGGTGTTACACAGCACCTTGCAGCCCCTTCTTCTATTAGCACCAATTTCTCTGGTCCGATTGGATGCTTTGCGGTGAGATGGTAGCAGTAGCGGCTAAGTTCTTCGTAGATGCAAAGATCGCAAAGATTCCAACACTCCAAAATGACAAAGTAGCAACAACAATAAAGAGAGGGCGTAAACAGCGTACCCTCGGTAATGCTTCTCATGATGGCTCTGGGCGAGTGCAGGCTATGATCTTTAGGCATGGGTGTCAACTCCGACCAGCGATGCTCCAAGATGTTGCTTGTCTTGGGCAAGGCTTCGAACAATAAATAAAATAGCTTCCTTGATGAGTTAGGGTGGTCACCGGAGATAGATCTCCAGCGATGGGCTCCTCCCCATCTCTTTTTTCTCTTTTCTCTTCTCTGTAAAAATTTTTTTCTTTAACGTATGAGCCCTCTTTTTCCACATTAAGGTAACTTTTTTGTAGAATTCTATTATTATACAATTCCTGATTACGGCTATTAAATCCTCACCCGTCAAACCATTTTTGGTTCCTCACTTCAAGCCTTTAGAATCCTCACTAGTAGTTTTTATCCTCTCCTTCTTATCTTCAACCAGGTTAACTTTTTCTACGAGGCTTAGAAATCATCCACGTACTTGAATAAACATGTAGCAGGATAAGTACTGTCCACGTAATCGGATATATGAAAATCTTGTGCAAACACTAACCTAAAAATAATAACATGTTTTGAAAACTTTAATGATATAACTCGGAGGAGTTAATTACTAAATCGGTCATTATAGAGTCATCTATAATGTTTGATTCAGTAAGCCATAGAGTCTAGCTGACTCGAAAAATGTTTAGAGTAAACTTTTTTTAATTAGGGATTGAATGGATTATAAACGTGTGATTTGAACAAATGGCTAATTTAATTTTTTTAGATTATAGCAACTAACTCATAAAAGAAACATCACGAATAAAAAATAACTTCCGGGTTGGCCGGTTCGGGTTCGACCCCGGGCTCGACCTCCTTAGTCCTTGCTCCCTCCGAAGTCCCGGCTTTCGTCGCCACCACCGGAGCGCGGCCAAGTTCGGAGCGTCGTCGGAGCGGCGCTGCTGGGTCTTCCCTTTTCTCTCATCTCTGTGAGCTATCATCTTCTATTTTCTCTCTTGTGGGTTTTTTGAAATAAAATGTGGTCTATTTGATGAATTTGAGCATTTTTATGAGATATCTTTTTTATGGTTTTTGTGTTCTTCAATCTTATTGTTCATCTACTTTCCCAATTTGTTGTTTTTTCTTCAATGTTTATGTAGGCATGCCGGATTTGCTTGTATCTAGCTTAAGGTGTCATTAGCTTTGTCTTGCTCAGTCTTTTTCATTTTTCTTTGTTTTTTGGCTTTCATGTTTGACTCTCTCTTTTTATATGTATATTGCCAATTTCCAATGTTTTGTTGACTTGTAAAAAATGAAGAAGTTATGGTGAATGTGATTGAGGAGTTCAGTGGTGATGGTGTAAAAGTGATTATGAATGTTCGTTGTATCTATTTCGCATTTACTTATTTTTTTACAAAAAAATATTTATATGCTTTTGGGACGTCTTTTGGATGAAAATATATATCTGTTTTAACAAAATTTCACCAAACAAAGAGAATCAATCTAACATTTTTTTTGCCATGAAAGATAGTAATGGAATGCTTGAAATTAATTGAAGGGTATGTTTTGGCCTGTGTTTTCTTTTGTTGCTGATATGCCTACAACTGTGTCTAGGAAGTCCAATTCAAATAAGAACGAGGCTTCTGGTTTTGGGCTTTTACAGCATGCTTGGAAAAAATGGCATTTTTGAACAGCAGATCACGTTAATCACTCACAAAGGTGATAAGGCTGGATGTTTTGCTTTACACATGAGAAGAAACAATGAGTTACGTTTACCAGTAGTAGAGTGGTACTTTGCTGCTAGAAAGCTCACATAACCTGCCCAGGAATTTTTTCCTTCTAGTTTTAGGTCTTATTTTCTGACACCAACCTTACTCGTTTGACCGAAGTTGTAATGAACGAGCATGGGCAGAGAGGGACTTTTTGATGTAGGCAATTGACATTCACAACTCTTGTAAATGAACCGTCATCTCATTACACTCCTGCGCTCCCCTTTCCTCCATCTCTGCCATTTGAAGCAGGTTCATGCACTCATTGTAACTGGTAATTTTGATCTCCATGCCTTCTTTTTCAAGCGTCTCTTGCATCTATGTTTCCTGGGCTATGCTCGCCATGTGTTCAATGCAATACCCAAATGGAGTTCAGACCTCTGGTACTCCCTTATTTCGGCCTACTCCAGGATCTGCATGCATGGGGAAGCAATAGAAGCATTATTTCTGATGCACCGTCTAGGAAATGGGATTGGTCATACCCATTTTCCACTGGTTTTAAGGTCATGCGCTGCCTTGCAGGCTGTCCATGAAGGAAGACAGTTGCATGCTTTGATTTTTAGTTGTGGGTTTACTTCCAATACATTCGTCCAAACTGCTTTAATTGATTTGTATGCTAAGGGTGGGTTTCTGGAAGCTGCAAGGCTGGTCTTTGATGAGATAATGGTTCCGGATCCTGTGTCATACAATTGTTTGATATCTGGATACTCAAAGGTTGGTCTGGTGTCAGATGCGAGAGAGCTGTTTGAGAAAATGAACGAGAGGACAATTGTTTCCTGGAATTCGATCATTTCCTGTTACGTTCATAATGGTGATCTAATGGAAGCATTTAGAATGTTTGAACAGATGCAGATGGAGGGGTTTCCACCGAATGAAATTACTTTAGTCACAGTTCTGTCCATGTGTGCTAAATCAGGTGATTTGCAAATGGGATTGAAAATCGAGAAACTCATAGCTGAAAAAAAGATATGCAAGAGCATGTTCATATCTACTGCACTTTTAGAAATGTACGTAAAATGTGGAGCTGTGGATGATGCACTTGCAGAATTTGGTAGGATGAAAGAGAGAGATGTAGTTTCCTGGAGTGCCATGATTGCTGGTTGTGCTCAGAATGGAAGACCAGGTGATGCCTTGCAACTTTTTGAGCAAATGAAAGTGAAAAATGTCCGACCAAATGATGTCACTCTTGTAAGTGTTCTATCTGCTTGTGCTCAGTTGGGATCCATTGACACAGCAGAGCGCATAGGCTGTTATGTGGAGAATAGTATTTTGGCATCAAATATTTATGTGAGTTCAGCACTTGTGGATATGTATTCGAAATGTGGGAATATTGAAAAAGCTCGTCAGATATTTCATCAAATGGCAGAGCAAGATATAGTTACTTGGAATGCAATGATTGGTGGATTGGCAGTGAATGGCCTTGCAGCTGAGGCAATTAGTCTTTTTGTTAAGATGGAAGAATCTTATGTAAATCCTAATGAGATTACATTTGTCGGCTTGCTTACAGCCTGTTCACATGCGGGACTTGTTGAATTAGGGTTTAAAATTTTCAATTTGATGAAGGTAAATCATAAAATTTCTCCAAAGATTGAACACTGTGCCTGCATTGTGGACCTTCTTTGTAAATCAGGAAAATTGAAAGAGGCCTACGAGTTTATCTGCACAATGGAAGTAGAACCAAATGTTGTTGTATGGGGTACATTTCTCAGTGCTTCCAGACTTCATCCAAATGTAGATTATGCCGAATATGCGATTGAAAAGCTAATACAGTTGGAGCCTGAAAATTCTGGAAACTATGTACTTCTATCCAATCTTTATGCTAGCACAGGAAGATGGGAAGAAGCAGTTAGGGTGAGGAACATCATGAGGGTGAACAGGGTGCAAAAGGAAGCTGCTTATAGTTGGATAGAAGTGGACAATTCAGTGCATAGATTTTTAGTTGGAGACACATCTCATCCAGAGATGGATGAGATCCATGAAACTGTTATTGGGTTAGATTTATTGTTGAAGTGGGTGTACTATAATTCAAATGATAATTCTGACCTTTGTTGCTTACCAAGAGAAGCAGCAATTTCATTAATTTAAGGTATGTAAAACAGAGACTCATTTCTTCTTCTCATAGCTGAAAACTTTTCTTTGTACACTAGGTTTCTGTTCTATTTTAATTGCTCCTTGCATTTATAATATATTTCTTTTTTCTTACACATTTACATAAAAACATGTGTTTTTTTTCCCAAAGCCCGTAATTCAATTGCAGTTGAATGGAATTGCCGCGATTGTTGATTGATTTCAAATAATACTGATCATTTGGAGCTGACAATCCATGTCATTTTATTATTTTCTGAGCATTTCCAAAGAATTAGTCAGCTATTTTGAAATTCAAAATATTGCTCCAGAGCTCGACATCCAATTCTTCTGGATTAATCGGAGTAAAAATCTTGCATGGTAGAATATCTTGGCAACTCCAACTCAACTCGGCCGCACTGCCTATCACAAACAAGAGGGCTGGTAGTCATGTACGAGGGTTGAGGTCACCACATCTTCACCATCCATGTGTCCATGGAGGGTAATTTAGGGGTGCCCTCAGACATCTTTTACCTTACAACAAACATTGTCACCACCATTAGCCACAATGATGTCAGAGCTCCGGTTTGTTTTATACCAATTTCAATTTTTCAACCAACTTGCCGCTACTCGCAAAATCATGCGACATACCTAACTAAAATACGAGCACATAACCGGTCTCATAAACGAAATGATTTTCGTCATTGTGATTATAATCTACATTACTAATGGCATCCATGCGTGGTGCCATAGAAAATATTTGATCTTTATGGTTAATTACTTCATGAGATCATTTGTTTGGCATCTCGTATATTTGTAATCTTTTAATTACAAAAGAGCCAAATACGTACAACGGTTGCGAAGCTAATATAAATCTTGACCACCCTTTTCTAAGAAAAAATAAGAGGGATGAAGCATTTTGGATATTTATTTATATTCGTTACATCATTTTAATTTTTTTACAGCCTGAAATTGTACTCATAATTCCTTTTCCGGTCACTGAAAATGGCGCTGATGCAGACTTCAGAGAAGGGGACTTGTCAATGTATGCATACCTCTCGTTCCCCTTCCAGTAAAGAATGACCTGATTCGATCAGGCGTGCGACCAACTGTCCCCTGATTCAAACACCACAATACTTGTAGATTCGGATTTAGATCACTTTTGTATGAGAATATTTCAAGAATTGATGTATTTTTTATATTCATAAAAAAATGAAGTATATATAATTGCACATTGCTGACGAAAACGAAACCTAATTTAAGAACAAGTGAAAGGAGAACCCCAACATTTCACGAGCTGCATGTATTTTGTTCTTTGTTGAAATGGCAGCCAAAAATTCAACGCCAAGACAGAACAAAAGCAAAGTTCGATTGCTTCGGCGGATTCTGCTACTTATGCATTTTTTCTCTTTTTATGAGACATGTCAAAAACAAATTAGTGTTCCTAAAATAGGAACCAGCTAATCTGACCCAGTTCACCATCAAGCTCATGCAATCCAATTAACCTAGCTAGCAGAATATAAAAGGGTTTATAAAAGCAACGTCAAAAGTTTACAGTCTGAAATGTTCAAGAGAATAGAAGAAAACTACTTCACTTGGTAAATGACAAAAACAATGGGTCAACATCATGCTGTGCTTTTCACTCAAAGATCATACAAACAAGAACAAGGTCAAAATTTTGGTCTAGCATGTTATAGCATTAGAATGAAGTAGCTTGACATTCTTACATTTTGTTGGAACACCAACTATAGTAAAAGCTCCAACAGTTAGGAAAGGGGGGTTTCTTTGACATCCATCTTAACTCTTCCTTTGCCATTGAAACAACTATTGGTATTGACGTTTGCATTGATTTCCATGATTTCCCTTCTCCAGGCCAAAATTTGTGCTAGTATAATTACCTCCACTCGACGTTTTTAAAACCATATGGTCACACCGTACTAAAATGGTGGACGGTACAAATGCCTAGTTTAATGATTGGTTTAACTTTAACCAGGTTGAATTAGATTTAGCATGTTATACCAAATAGAGTAATATTCACTTCAAAACTTTTGCAAGGACCTCCCTTAATTTTTTGACAGACATGTATAATATCCTAGGTTCATACCAACAAAATAACTAACACAGCAACAAAAAATCTTTGACAAAGCCAAGAAGAAAAAGGCAGAAACAAGGGTAGCCATATGCAGTTGGCAAAAATAAAAGAAGTCACTATCTACAGGATCAATTCAATGTTCAAAACTCATAGTTTCTTCAAGAAGGAACAAGACGCGAGTTATCTGAATTTCTATATTAAATGCATGGAGAATATAATCGAAATTTACTGCTATTTTTTCTCCTCTTTAAAACAGTGATAGGTATATATGTCCTAATGAACTGTTCACATCATCCGAAGCTCGTGCAATCTAAGCAGTGTACATGATACTTATATAAAACCATCACACAAAAAATGACTGGGGCAATCAGTTTCAAGCTTTTCTCAGAACGAAATCTACCAAACTCAAATCCCAGAAATGGTACCTGGATATCCACCTGCCATGGACGAAACACCACCGGTGAGTTAAGCAACGGCAGATGGCCAACCGGAGAGGCCGTCGATGGCGGCGGACGACGAAGAGTCGCCGGCGGCCGATGCAGAGGGGCAGCAGCGAAGTCGGTAGGGGGAGGGGTGGACCGGAACCGACCCCGACACCCGGTTAGTGGGTCGGACCGGTTTCTGGTTTATAAATGATCGTTCGACTACCCATTACTGCCGCAACCCGACTACTCGCCCGGGTCAAAGTCGAACCGAGTTTCATTAATTTGATGAGTTCACTAGAACTTAAATTATATTAATTTAAACTTCTTTTAAATGTAGTTTCGTTAATCTAATTATCTTAATTTGTGGTGATGTTGTGCATGTATAATATTAAAGAAATTATACTAAAAACTTTTTGTTCTTATTTAAAATGTTTTCAAAGACTTACTCTTTCACATAAAGGTTTGCAATATAAAGTATGAAAAATCTAATTTTTTTAGACAAAAATTGAGCTTTGAGGACATTTGGGTAGAGTAAATAAGAGCTTGGGTTCAATTTAATGAACTTTGAATAAGAGTTTCCATCATGCTAAATTGAATATCGTCGCGCTATGAACAGCCAGACTTCTCACCAGGGACAAGATGATTTGTGTTATTTGAGTATGATCGAATATGCCTTATATCAAATAGAATTCAGACAAGCACGTCTATGCATCATCTTATTAATTTCCACTCCATTCAAATTTTTTATATTCGAAAATAGATTCGTTTTCATATGTCTATGTATAGTTTTTATTATGGTTAGTATGATTATTATCATAATGGGCAAAGCTGCGTGAAGAAAATATGGCCAATTTTATTATGATAACACAGATATTATAAAATATATACATTAATCATTTATAAGTAAAACTTCTACATAAATCATATGTCATACCGAGGAAAAGTATAAATAAACTCGCTTGGGCCCGATTCAAACACCAGCTCAAGTATTGTGCTCAACTCTATCTCAATGATAAATAAACGCGTGTCTGTTTCAAAACCCTTCAAAAGAAAAGACATTATCATACTTATATATTTCACAGTAAGCAAGTGAAGCTAATACATGAGTTTGAGGTATCCAGCAAATCACTTGAATGCCTACCTAAGAGGTTCATTTTGATTTAGGAGTCAAAGTATTGCTTGCATTGTATAATTCTTCGGACAGATTACAACGACTTAATTACTACAGCAAGTTTAATGCTTCAAAATTACCTGCCAAGATGCCTCAATACGGTAATTAGGACAAATCAAAATCCCTTTAATTAACCAACAAAATGATGACTATTGCTTTCAATTGTTTTTTTTTTCTTTTTCCAAAGCAGCTTTCCAACGTTCCTCTCTTAATATTCCACTCCCCTGCACCGAGGTGTACTTCTCTCCTAAACATGAACAGTTCAATCCCAAAAATGGTTGATGCATGATTTGCAGGTCTCTGCAATGAACATAACCAGATTTAAATGCACCAAAACATGAGTAGTACCGATCATTAACGCCTCCTCTGCAGATGATGCAGATGGGCGTCATCCCTCATCAATAACAAGCCAGGCTTATTAGGTGTATTCTCCCATTAACCACCAACAAACTGCTTCCATCTCATATCAATGCAATTCTCGGATAAGGGCGATCATCGCCACTCTTCATAAATGGGCAAGCCATTGATCATCAGTACTCTTTGGGAGGGGATGTTATTAGCAACTCGTCAAGATTGCGGTGAATGTAACTGTGGGCAGCCCTCTCTGAGCGAAAGATATGTGTTCTACATTGGCGTTGAACCATGAAAAGGTGGCTAATAAAATAAAAGGCGAGTGATTATGAATTCGGTGGAGATTGAAGATGGCAGCTGAAAGTGAGTAGGTAAAAGCAGGGCATGGGAAAGGCAAAGACGAGTAAATTCGACTGGGCAACACTACCTAGATGCCCACAAACTCATTGACAATTGAGTGCCCAAAACTTTATTTATGCCAAACATGAACTATAGATGGGTGGGTGGGTGGCATATCATTGAAAAAAGAATTCAAAAAGTTGAAAAGAGCTCACCTCTCAGCGCATCCTATTCATGTTTGTGGCTCCCTGTTTATATGGTCTAAATGAGCCCCAGCTAGAACCCGGAAACCACAACACACTTGACATAAAAATCCACACCCTCCAATATATGTCAAACCAACACAAAGAAACATTTTGTGCAATCAGGAGCCAATGGGCATAGTACTCTATGTGGTCCAACTAAAATCGGTTCACTTCACTTTCAAATGCATGGCAAAAAGAGTTCCTGTTTTGAAAGGTTCTCCACTAGACGCCGGTGTCTTTTTGTGTGTTCATACTTCATACGCGGGAATGGGCATCAGACTATCAGTATACAGAAAAGGATAGGAAATCCATTGAAATATGTGCATCAAGGAGTCCTGTTTTTTAACTAGGCAATTTATCATGAGCACACCTAGCTAACTTTAAAAAGTGACATCTCTGACCAGCGAGAATATAGTAAAAATTAGACTATTGTTAATTAGCATCCCGGATACAAAGGGAGACATGGTGTCCTTAATGAGCCGTGAATTTAACATTTGTAATAACTTGATGTTATTGTTGTTAAGGGTTGTTATTTAAAGTGACCTTAAAGATCTACTCTCGACGTAAAAAAAATCAAATTACGTGGAAGCCAATTACTTCTATACTTCATCTTGGTCCGAGCTTACGTTGTGGAAGGTGATTGCAACATTAATTCTCTTATCGTTTTTTCTTTTGGTCCCATCTCTTCTAATCTATCATGATTCACATATTCTTTTGACAGATCATAATTCATATCTTGTGTTGAAAAAAACAAATTCATATCTTCATCACGGCCATTTCTATCGCACCTGCAAAAGCTAGGCTCGACCAGAGCTGAAAAATTGTGAAAGAATGCAAGTAGTGTCAGAGCATGCGGGGGTTGATATTTGATGCTTGTTGTTTTTGATACTTAATTATCCGTCGTACCATCTGAAAACAAAGTTGTAGCAAGCCAAGCCAACAAATGGAGCGCCTGCTGGCCACATCCAACCAATACAGCATATACTGTTCGGCGAGTTTATTCGGTCTTATGGGCTCAAATTCGGTTCAAATTAGTTTAACTTCAAGTCGAATTTATTGGCATTCAAATTTATTTAAATTTACAATAAAACTCGAATTACCTTTAATTTAGTTTGTTTGTACAGTACTCTTATATATTTTACTTAATTTATACTAAACTATTTACTTTATAAACTAAGGTTGGCAACTTGGCATATTATCACATATAGTATATTATAGCTATGCATAAAACTTTATTTTCCCTTACAATTGTTGTATAGCTTGTTCTTTTATTATTTTAATAACCTTTCGTGAAGAAAAAGTGCAAAATATCTAATTTGATGTGTAGAACAAACAAAACCTTAAAGCTTAGTTTGTTGGTTCGAGAACTGAACTCTATATTCAGCTTTTATTGAGACAAAATAATGGCCCAAGCCTATGATTAACACTAACATACGCTAAAATATATAATTTTTTAGAGCCATTGTATATCTGGGTATGAAATTATCGAATTGCATTCCTTATAAACCACATTTGGATTGATGAGTTTACATTAAGCTGAATTGGGATTTTAGACAAGGAACAAAGTACATGTATAAAATTTTTACTCCTACCAGAAAGGTCGGAGTGACCAGAAGAGAGAACCTAGTCTAAAATCCAGTCATCTGGGCATCTAGTGATCACATTCACATAGTTCCTTACTTTTCAATGTTAAACTCGTAATTCGTTTTAAGGTATTTTGAAAAGAATGATAATCGAATATTCGTGTTATGTAAGGTGGCAAAAAGTTTGTCTAAGCTTTTGTCACTTTCACAAGTTAGCTCAAACGCTAAACTCCAACTCAACTCGACGAGTGCAGTCAATTACATTTATTTTTTAATTATGTAAATTAATAGTTGAATGAAATTAATATATATTGCTCTTTTAATACTTATATTAATAAATATATAATTTATATTACTTAAAAATATTGATTTAACCAATTTATAAGAAATACAATATGTTCGAACAATTGTTATAATTTAACATGATGAGCCAATTGCAAATTCAGTCACTAAGAAATTATTCATGGAGTTTGACTCGACAAATTATGAAATAAAGTCCACTCGAATAGTTTTAGAAGTCAAAAAGAAATTTTAAAACTATGGTTAGCTTGTTAGGTACCGAGCATGGTTCATATTGTTTTGTAATATGCTAAGAATTACATAAAATGACAAATAGTTTACCTTGAATACTCATCCTTCACTTTCATCAAAATCCAATTTTTTGCGTTATCGTATAAAACACAAAATATATACAATGATCTTAGTAAAAAAATTAATGAGTCTGAGGGTAATCCGAGCCATGCTCAAGTACGAGCATGAGCGAAGCTCAAGCTAGCTTAGCTTGTTACCAACCCTTAGTATTTTGCACCCAAACCACTAATGTAGATTAGCCGAATAGAAATGCCGATTATTTGCGGGCCGTCGTTGGGTTCAGGGCCGGGTCCGGACTTTGGTGGGCTCCCTCAAATCCCTCCGTGATTACCGATGGCTTGGGCCGACTATCCCCATTTTTTTTAAATTTTTTTGACATATTATTTCTTTCGTAATTGTGGGCCAACTTTTATTTAGCAAATAATGAGAGCGCCGAGGCGAAATACCAAAATCACCCGACCGAAAGACCATCTTTTAGCGCCGAGCTGTGAGTATTATCGTAAATTCGCCACTGCCCGATTAGGAATCCAAATCTTCTCTTGATTTTGCAGGAGAAAAGGTCCAAGGCAGGGCCACTTGACAGCTGGATTTATATGTACCATAAAGTATCAGCCTGCCCCTCCATCTAGGCGGTGTTTACACCCTTCTGCTCTATCATTTTTTGCAAGGAGGGACCAAGTTGAGCTGCTCACCTGTTCATGTTGGTGTTGGAAACATGAATACGCTGCTACATGCATGCTCTTTGATCATACATGCAACCTTATTAATACGAGTCCTAAGCATTTGTTTAGCTTCATTTGTTTTTATTTATTCATTTTCTTTCTCTGGGTTGAGTGTACGTACGTACGTACTTTGTTCTTCGTACATTCATGAATAGTGTAAGAATAGTGTAAATAGTGAGCCCACCAAATGCCGGGCTAAATGCTAACCTTTAATTGATCCCATCTACTAGTGAGGACTTTAAATTTGACTGGACTACCTTCAATGTAGAGTCTGGCCGCTTCACCCGAAACAATTAATTAACAGGTCAATAATTAAATTTCACGCACAAAAGCTCTTGACTGCATTGAAACCTTGTGTGATAATAGTGTATTATCTTCAATATTATTACGTAGGTATGTCGTTTGTAAGATTTGTTGCTGCTGTGTTATGCTTGAATAACACATACAACACAACTATATCTCAACGTCATGGGGTCCATCAATGTTGGACGTGTTCAATATACAAGAATTATTTATGTTTTTCGGAAGCCATAAATTTGAGTTATTAGACAAAACCAGCAAGCACCCTATTTACGAGTGTGCTTTCGGTTCTGTTCATCATTAGGTGATGACAAGCCACAATGGGGATGCAGCTAATTTACAGCACATATATTTTTTAGTGGGTTTCATAAAATAATATTCATATATACTAAAAGCAAGGTGCAATTAGAAGTTGATAAAGTTTTTTTTTATCATTATTACTTATTTTTAAATTTTTAAAAGATGAACAAACTAATAAATATTTTAAAATTACATTTTATTACATTTACTTTAATTATTAATATAAAAAGGTCAAAAACATTAGATTGTGTTAAAAATTTATAACTATCCTTATTATTTATTATTTTATTTATTTATATAATTTTTAAATTATAGAACCAGTTCAATTGATCAAAATAAAAAGTGTAGTTTATATAAAGTATACAGGGTGTAATTTCTTTATACAATATATATATATATATATATATATATACAGATGAAAATGTAAGACTATAACCATTTTTAAATATGAACTTTGTGTATCTATATTATAACTGTTAACTTTTTATTCAACGATTTAGATTGAGGAATTACGGTGTATAGTTAAAGGTAGTTTCATAAATAACTATCTAATGTGAACCATTAGATAAAAAATAACAATCCTTATTTGTGTTAATAAAATTCACATTTAAAAAATATTTATATTCTAACATCCCCACTTGTGTGTGTGTATATAGAGAGAGAGAGAGAGACACACACACACGCATGACGAGAGTTAAAGAATTTGCACATTGAGCAAGCACAGGTTGCCCTAGGATATTGCCTCCATTTTGGATGATGGTATTGGTGGTTCTATTCTTACAGCCCAACTTACCTTCATTAACGATGGTAACTCACTGTTTTTTTTTTTTGTAAGCCACTAATTCTTTTGGTACAAAATAAGCGCGCAAGGTGTGTACTTAAAAAAAAACAGATTTCAAATTAGATGGACGACGAGAATTGGATTCAAATCAAGCAAAGGACTCAAGGAAGCTAAAAATAACAGCTCCTTGACTCCAACGGGAAGGGTACATGAGTATAATTACTCATAATTTAGTGCTATCTCGATCAAGGACCAACAATGACTATGTAAGGTAGGTATACCTACCATGGTTGCAAAAATTAGAATCGCAAACAGAATCGGTCTTCCAGGGAATCAGATTTGGAATCGGAATCGGTCTAAATCGGACAAGAATCGGTCCAGTTGAATCAGTCTGAATTGATTCAAATTGATTATAACATAAATATATAAAAATTAGATATTGATGTCATTTTTGATATTATTATGTGTATTATATATTATGATATTTTTTTATATTTTTTGTGATTTTTTTAAAAAAAATATTTTAATTAATTATTATTTTTGACTCGAGTTGGAATCAAGTTAACTTTTAATTATAATAATATCACTCTCGCTATTTACCAGTTTACCTCCGCCGTCCCCTCCGGACTCCCGCCGTCGGCCCG
>JAVDBV010051465.1:0-17958 GCA_032619315.1 Piper longum
ATATATATATATATATATATATATATATATATATATATATATATATATATTAGAGAGGATGGAAGTGAGACGACGGTCTATTCCCCGCCCAACTCCGTTGACTACCAACACTTTCAACCGCCCACCGTCCTCTCCAAACCCACCCAAGAAGCGACTTTTTAGACACCCAGACACACATAAAGCATAAGAACTCGTATTCCCATTCACAACCTCCCAAAGCTTTGCTCAAAGCCATGGCCGACCACACCCTCTTCTTCCTCGTCCTCCTCTTCTACCTCAACCCATCCACCACCTGCCTCACTCGGGTCACCTCCCTGAGCGCGGACGGAGCTGCCCTGCTCTCCCTGTCCCAATCTCTCGCCTTGCCTGCCGACCTCCTCTTCACTTGGAACTCCTCCCACAGCACTCCCTGCAACTGGGCAGGCGTCGGCTGCGACGCCGCCGGAAATGTCGTCAGCATCAACCTCACTAGCTCCGGCGTCTCCGGCGGCCTGTCGCCTGACGTTGGCAGGCTGGCAAACCTCCGGCGGCTCTACCTCGACGACAACTCCATCACCGGCGAGATCCCGACCGAGGTAGCTGACTGTGAGCTGCTCGAGGAGCTGGCCCTGTCGCAGAATGGTCTGTCGGGTGGGATCCCCGAGAGCTTGGGGCGGCTCCGGAGTTTGAGGTCCTTGTGGCTGTTCGACAACCGGTTGAGTGGGCTCATCCCTGCGTCTTTGTTCCGGTTGCCGAAGTTGGAGGTTGTTTATATGTATGATAACTTGCTCAATGGGTCGATTCCGGAGAGTGTAGGGAGTTTGAAGAGTGTCAAGGTTCTGTGGCTGTTTGGTAATCGGTTGTCTGGTGCTGTTCCTGATTCGATGGGCGAGTGCAGTGAGCTGCAGGATTTGTATTTGGACGGGAACCAATTGGTGGGTGCTCTACCCAAAAGCATGGAGAAGATCAAGGGACTTGTTTACTTTGATGTGAGTGACAACAGGTTGGAAGGGGAGGCCCCTTTTGGGTCTGGGAATTGTGAGAACTTGACGGTGCTTAATCTCTCTTTTAACAATTTTGTTGGAAGGATTCCTGATGCTTGGGGGGTTTGTACTCGCTTGATCACCCTTTCTGTTAATAGGAATTTTTTGAATGGTTCTATTCCTTCCTCGCTTGGGTTGCTCTCAGAGCTAACTGGTCTATATCTTGAAGACAATGCGTTGGAGGGGAGGATACCTCCTGAGCTTGGTGGCTGTAAGGCCTTGGAGTTTCTTCATCTGTTTGGGAATCGATTGAGTGGTGCTATTCCAGCTGAGTTGGGCAGATTGAGATTGAGAAACCTGTCTCTCTTTGAGAACTCCCTTGATGGTGAAGTTCCTTTGGAGGTTTGGAGGATTCCTACTCTGGAAGGCATTAACATATACAGTAACAATCTCTCTGGGGAACTACCTGCTGAGATCACTGAGCTTAAAAACCTGAGGAGTTTTTTGTTGTTTAATAACCATTTCTCTGGAGTGGTGCCACAGGGTTTGGGAATCAACAGTAGTTTGGAGCAGGTGGACTTTACAAACAACAGCTTCACTGGCTACTTCCCTCCGAACATCTGTTTCAATCATCAATTAAGAATTTTGAATCTGGGTTTTAACCAACTTGAGGGTAGCATTCCTTCAGATGCTGGGAACTGTTCTAGTTTGAGGAGGTTGAAGCTTGGGTACAACAAGTTCACTGGTTTCCTTCCAGACTTTGTGGAGAACTCCAATCTTGTGTTTCTTGATTTGGAGGGAAATAGCATCAGTGGACCTATCCCTACAAGCTCGGGGAACTGTAGAAACCTGACCTCCATTAACTTGTCAGGGAACAGGCTTACTGGTTCTATTCCTCGCGAAATCGGAAACCTGGAGAGTCTTGGGGTTTTGAATCTGTTTAACAACAATTTAGAAGGTCAGTTGCCTCGAGAAATTTCAAGGTTGAATAGAATGTATTTGCTTGATTTAGGATCCAATTTACTGAATGGTGATATACCTCGTAGTTTTGTAAATTTGACATCGTTGCAACGATTAGTACTTTCTGAAAATCGATTAACTGGAGGGATACCTGATTTTCTCCCTCAATTAAGCCACCTCACTGGGCTCCAGCTAGGTGGAAATATGCTGGGAGGGAGCATTCCTCCATCTTTGGGGAGATTGCAGATTACTGTTCTGAATCTCAGCACTAACAGATTAGTTGGTGAAATCCCAGAGGAGCTAGGAATGATGAATTTGTTACAAAACTTGGATCTGTCAGATAATAATTTGTCTGGTAGTTTGACAATGTTGGGAAATATCAATTCCTTGATGGAAGTAAACATTTCATACAATCAGTTCAGAAATTCCATACCTGCTTCCTGGATGAAGTTTCTTAACTCCTCTCCTGATTCCTTTTTGGGCAATCCTGGCCTTTGCTATACTTGCCAGGATCCATCTTGTTCTGAATACCAAACAATTCGTCGATGTTCATCGAGCAATGGCAGAAGGATTACTTCACTTCGCATTGCGTTGATAGCAGTTTTGTCTTCTATTGGGTGTTTGGCATTGCTTCTTGTGCTAGGATACATTTGCATAAGATGCAGAAAAAAAGGTGTCGATCTTGAAATGTCTTCCCACGAAGGATCATCCTTTTTACTGTATCAAGTGATAGAAGCCACTCAGAATTTCGATGACAGGTATATAATTGGTAGAGGAGCACATGGAGTAGTGTACAAAGCTTCTCTGAGTGCAGAAAAAACTTATGCTGTGAAGAAGATCTCTCTAGCTGGAAATAAAGTTGCGAATGTGAGTGTGGTTAGAGAAATCAAAACTGTTGGGAAGATTAGACACCGAAACCTGGTGAAGTTGGAGGAGGTTTGGTTGAGAAGAGATTATGGTTTGATTTTGTATGATTATATGGAAAATGGAAGCCTTTCTGATGTTCTTCATGGAGAAAAGCTTGGTTTCATTTTGAACTGGGATCATCGTTATCAGATAGCTCTTGGGACTGCTCAAGGACTGGCCTATCTTCATCATGATTGTGAACCTGCTATTATACACCGGGACATCAAGCCTGAGAACATACTTCTGGACTCAGATATGGAACCTCATATCTCTGATTTTGGAATTGCTACACTTCTGGACAACGCTTGTACTTCTGCTCAATCCACAACTATCCTTGGCACCATTGGCTACATGTCTCCAGGTATGCCATCTAGTTTCATTGTTTTGATCTTATTACTGTTTGATCACTTTAATTGGTGCTACTGCGAACAATTTATTTAATCATCAAAACTTAAAACTCCTTGCAGAAACTGCGTTTTCTACTAGAACAAGCTTGGAATCCGATGTCTACAGCTTCGGAGTTGTCCTACTTGAATTAATGACAGGCAAGAAGGCAATAGACCCTTCATTCATGGGAAATTCGGATGTAGTAAACTGGGTAAGATCCACGTCTAGTGATCCTCATGGTCTGGAAACTATTGTGGATCCTGCTCTCAGATCCTATTTCTCCGACCCTGTAGTAAGAAAAGAAGTGCTCAAAGTGCTTCTTGTGGCATTAAAATGCACAGAAAAGGAACCAAGTAGCAGACCAGCTATGAGAGAAGTGGTGAAGAAACTGATAGATGTTAAGCCAGGCTGGTTGAGCAATGGAAGATGACCAACATTGGATAGTTCGATTTTGTAACACTGGTGTTTGATAACTTCGATTAATATTTGATCCTTGGAGTTGATTAGGGTTAGACACAATGTATACATCTATTAGGTGATTTAACATCAATGAAATATGTGTATCTTAGCATACGCTTTCTCCTCAGATTCTTCTGAGATGTACATGATTTCTCCAGATGTGCTGATTTTGCTCATATGAAATATATATACCCGTGCATATATCTTTGTATATCCATTTCTACGTGTTTCTGCTGAAATTGTACATAATTTCTCAGTCTTATTTTGGCCAAACTGTTTCTGGTCTCTCACTCAATCTGTTTCTGGTTTCCTTTTATTTATGTTATTGTTAGGGCACTGGACTATCTGTAATTGCTAAGGTTGATTCTTTGTTGTTGATCTTGTACATTAAAGGATTAATATTATTTGTCAGGTTTAGTGAATTTTGCAACAGCTATTTAGAAGTTGAATATTAGGATACTTCTATTTAACATCGGATTTTGTTTGCCATCGATGAGGTTCACAATTTCTAACATAATCAATTAAACATTTCATTACACGCCTAAGTTTGAGCAAGCAATTTAAGAGGAGAAAAAGCAAACATTTTCTTCCGGCAAATGTTCGATCATGTGCCGATCTTCTCCATTCACCTCCTTGCATCTTGCAACCAGTTCTGGGCTTGCTCCATAAATATGCAACCTTTGTAGTGCAGTTAGCTGCATCAACCATGGAGGCAGATTCGGCAACACGCTCCTACACTCGTACAGAAACAGCCATATTAGTGATGTGAGCCTCTGCACCCACTCAGTAGAAGCTGCCAAGATTAGCTTGCAAGAAACTTGGAGTTTTTCTAGAGTTGTGGCCACCTCTGGTAAGCTGCCCACTTTCTCACACCCAAAGATAACCAAAGATTTGAGTGAGCTCAAGCTTTCCATTCCTTGAGGCAAAGCAACAAGGTTAACACAATCGCTGATCTCCAAATGGTTCAAGGCTAAGAGAGGACTTATATTCTCAGTCAAGCCAGTTAACAAGTTGCAGTTTTTGATGGATAGAGTTTTGAGGGAAGCAAGACCAAGGAGAACATCTTCGGATGCCAAACTTTTTAGCTTGTTGCACTTCCTAATCTCCAACACTTCGAGGACCGAGAGGTTCCTTAATCCATATGGTAAAGAACTTAGCTCATTGCATTCTATGATTTGCAAGCGTTTCATCATAACAAGGCTGTCTAGCACTGCTTCCAATGTCTTGAAAGAGCATGATTGTAGCACTAGATATTGGAGGTTGCAACAATTTCTCAGCAGTCCACGAGGAAAGTTCACCAGCATAGGAAGCACAATTAGTGTTAATCTGAGAAGTTGATTGAGTAATGCTTCTACGTGTTCTCCAACAGTCCACATCTCCAAATTCGGCATATACCCAATAGTTAGCATCTCTAGAGATGGAAAAGAAGTATGAAGATCACTATAGAACTCACTCCCAATGCACTTCACAGCATCCATTTTGAGAATGTCTAGCTGCTTGAGTGAAGG
This sequence comes from Piper longum, assembly GCA_032619315.1. NCBI lineage: Eukaryota > Viridiplantae > Streptophyta > Magnoliopsida > Piperales > Piperaceae > Piper > Piper longum. Next base: position 5,183 of record JAVDBV010051465.1, read on the forward strand.
AAGCTGCCCCAAAGTTGGTAGATTATGGCATTTAAAGCAATTATTGAGAAAAACTGAAACCAAACAAGAAAGCATATTTGAAGTTTGCATCAACCACGATGGGAATGTGGTGCCTCCATAACCATCAATCTCCAACTTCTTCAAACATGAATGAGGTTGGAGGCTTTCCAATATCTCATTATCAGAATTTGCTTGCTCATGATCTCCAAGGCTAGTAGTACTGATCCTCCTCCATGATAGCTTCAAAGTATCAATAATTTGCCCACTGATAAACTTGGTTCCACTGTCAAATGAAGAACTTGTGACTCTTTCTAGATGTTTCACAGCTAGCTCACCTCTTAGGTTTAAATTTTGCAACTGATCCAACCCAAGTTTCCCATTCTCCCCCAAAATGTAGATTGGTAGTGTTTGCAGCAGAGACAGTTTTCCAATGTTACTTGGCAATGACAGTAACCGGTTACATCCTGAAAGATCCAGATGGTGAAGGCTACTCATGTTTGGCAGTCCTTTCGGAAGGTGACAAAGCTCTTTGCATTGTTTCAAAATCAAGCTTTGCAAAAATTGTAAATTTGTGATTGAATCAGGGAGTGCTTTAACCAACCACCCGGAGATGTCGAAGTACCTCAAATGTTTCAATTTCCCAATTGAAGGATGCAGGTTTTCTTCCACAACATTACTCAAATCTAGCACTCGCAACTGCATGAAGTCTTTCACATATTTGATTACCCCTTCAATTCTCTGTCGATCTGTTGAGTTAAACATAATGGTCCTCACTTTATTCACATTAACATGATCTGTAGTACTCATAGATTTATAATCACAAAACTGCAAATGTCTAGTGCTGTTTGATGTACAATGTTGCCTTCTTCCGTCTACCATAATCATACACTCATACAGCATAACTGATTGTGCTAAATCATGCATCAAATCATGCATCTTGCACGATAATGTATTACCAAATTCATTTAGCTTCACATCTTGGAACATGGTTCTCCAAATTAGCTCGTCGAAGATCTCATGGCCAACATCTTCCAAGTCCATGCTTCCTCTGGAGCAAATGAAACCATTAGCCACCCATATTCTTGTCAACATTTTCTTCTCAATGACAGTGTCTTTGGGGAAAATGGAACAAAATGCAAAACACTGCTTGAGCTGTGAAGGCATGTGGTCATAGCTCAATCTTAATATGGGCAAAATATTGTTCTCATTCTCGGGCAGCTCCCAGATCTCACTATCCCTTATGAGCAGCCACTCTCTTTCCTCATTCTTGAAGTAGAGAAGACTCCCTAGAGCCTTAGCAGCCAAGGGAATGCCTTTACACTTGCATACAATTTCTTTACCTATTTGAACCAGACTTTGTTTCTTCTCTCTTCTTCCATCACCAAAAGCCTTCCACTCAAACAATGCTGAGCAGCTCACATTATCCAAGAGGCCCAACCTGCAGGGAGCTTGATCAATGCTACCCATCATCAAAGCAACCTTTTCCATCCGAGTGGTGACAATAACAGCACTTCCATGCTTACCACACATCAGAATTTGCTTCAAGGGCTCCCACACAGATTCTTCGTTATGCCACACATCATCTAGAACGAGCAGAAAGTTTTTCCTCTCTAGGATCTCTCTCAAGCATCTCTGTAGTGGATCCAACTCTGTAAGACCACAAACCTCCCCTGTGGCAGATTCAATGATGGCTCTTACAAGGCGCTTTAGCTTGAATTCCACAGAAACACAGATCCAGCACCTGATATCAAAATGGGTTTCCACCCTTGCATCATTGTAAACTAGCTGCACAAGAGTGGTTTTACCAAGGCCACCCATCCCAAGAACGGGGATTGCAATAATCCCATCATCACCATGCAACAGTAGCTTCACCATATTCTCCACATCACCTTCCCTTCCATAAACCTTCGGCTCTGACAGTGAGATTGAAGGTGTTCTGCCATCGTTCTCCCCCTGCCCACCAGGTCTAATCGCACCTGCACTCAAGTGAAACTGCCTCTTGTCTGCGTCTATCTCATCCAACCTCTCTCTAAACCTTTTGATCTTTCTCCCCATCTTGCGACGAGCCTTAACGTGCAAAAATCGAAAACAGTTCAAGAACTTCCTACTCCATACCCCGACAGACCCACTCCTTCCTTCATGACCAAGACGGAGGCCATTGATCTCACATTCGTCTACAATGGCCTGGGCGTCGTAAGCAGCATCTTTGAGCTTGTGTAGCCAGTCTCCGACGGCCTTGTCCTTGAACTGCCGGCGCTCTGCGTCCTCCAGCACAGCTAGGATGGTCGAGAGCGTCTCTTTGAGCTTGGAGAGCTCCCTCTCCACGTCCAAGAGGTAGAGAGCCTCCTGTGTCAAGAGGGGCATGAGGGCATTCACAATTGGCCCAACGATAGCCGCAGCCATGGCCTTGATGCTTCAAAAGCTGCGCAAAAAATGTATCGTTAAAAGGAAGAAGAGACGATGAGGTTGGTAAAGTGTTTTGTGTGGTAGAGAAAGAGAGATCATGGGATGTAGCATAGACTTACGTACACTACGTAATAATTACTTTGCTGCTTTTGCGTTGACTTCCATGCACCTCAATACAAAATATTATATTGAATCTGAAAGCGTTGATTACTTATTGACGGCTAAACGAGCCTATGCATATTATTTGAGCGTGTTCGTTAATTTTATATTTAAAAGAATATTTAATTTGAAATAAATAAATTTGTTGAATAATAAATTAAATTTGAACCAAAGGATATTTGGTTTGACTAGATTTAAAACTTGAACTTGATATATTTCTATTAAAAAAAATATTCGGTGTGATTCGACTTCTAAATATTATTGAGATTATATTAAATTTATATAGTATAAAAAAAATATTTTGATCATATATAAGTTAAATACAAACCAAATACAAATATTTATTCAGTTTGAACTTAACTTGAGCTCAGTTCGAAAATATAGCAAACTAAATATGAGTCAAGTCTAAACACCATTAATTTTATACAAGCTCAATTTGACTCGTTTATATCAAAGTTTGGCTTATTTATATTAAATTTTAGCTTGACTTATTTTATATCAAGCCAAATTTAAACACAATTTTATTCGGCTCAACTTGACTTGACTTATTTACATTCTTAATTGAGGGTGAGAAGTATGATTTGACTTTGTAATAGATAAGTGGATTATGTAACTGGATGCTAACCATTGCGATACCAATAAAAATAATATTTCTACTAGTAATAAAAATAATACACTCATAAAGTTTTTTTCTAGTAAAAGGAAAAGAATTTATTAAAAAAGGGAATATAAAAAATTATTTTAATTATCCTTTCCTCGAGTAAAGGTAGGGTTTTTGGCTAATTTATTTTTTTAAAAGGGTTAATAACCCCAAAAATTGCCACTATGGGGCTACTGGTCAAGAGTAACGAGTAATGACTGGACCTGGTTGTTCCACACTCGATTGGCCCAAGGCATTCTTTAGTTATTATATTGATAGAGGGTGGTAATGGACGACGGATATGACACAACCCAGATGAGTCCAGGGCCATGTCCATTTATTCACAGAGTGCCATGCCCGCCATGCCGCCTAGACATTTATTGGTAATGTCCATGGTCTTTTATTATGGGCAAACGGTCAAATGGACGGACAAACATACAATATCGTAAATAAATAACTTAACTGAATATAAATTAATTTTGTTAAAGAAATATTTGTTAAGTAGTTGTTTAATAGACCAACATAAATATTTTCATTGTTACAAAAAAAACTTGTAGAGAATGTATAGAAGTGAATTAAGAATAATAATTATCTAAAGATTAAATTTTATAAAAAAAATTGAATAACAAATTACTGTGTACTTGTTCCATAAAAAGCGTAATGGAAAGAGGAACCGTAGAAGGAGAAAACTTTTAGAAAAATACTTTAATAAAGTCGGAGGTCATTCAAAAATCTTGGACCCTTGGTATTTGACAATTTTATTATCTTAATAATTTTAAAATGCCGGTAAATCTTAATATAAAAGTTGGCTTAACATAAATACTAATATTAGATAAGACCAATGATTTTTTTTGTCAAAAAATAAGGCCTACAAATCTTGATAAGTCTTAATAAAATCTAAACGGTTCTTCTAAATATTTTTCTTTTGGCTAAAAAAAAATTGTCTATTTATTTATTAATGGACATGGACACAACGGACCAACGGTGTGTAGAGATTTATAATTTTGTAAATATACAAGTTAACGATAATATTGGCGAATTGATCCGCTCAACCAATGAAAAACACCAATTTGTTTTAAGGTTAGAGTAATTTTTTTAATTAAGTAAAGTAAATTGTTATTATTATTTTCAACTGTGGGACAAGTCAGCTTATTTTACTTGAAGATGTTGAACTCAAAATTATTTTTCTCCAAAGCTCTCAAAGTTGTGATTGAAATGCAAATAAGTTCTAAATGGAGAATAACCAATTTCGAAGCTCAAATTTGTATTTAACTCATCAGGAATCCAAATCCTGCCCATGGTTTGAGATTTCTCCACTATCATAGCCAATAGGATTTCGACAAAAATTCCCGAAATTATCATCCAAATGGCAAAATTAATAAAAGGGTTATTTTCCTGCTTCTTATGGATGAGATTTTGGTCCCTTCACCAGATACATACATACATACATAGATACATATGCACAATACTGCCTAAACTATTTTTTTTCTTACTTTCAGTATAGAAGCTCATATTTACAACAAACACTGTCACCCCAAATACTGCTTTAGACACTCTTTCAACTTCTGAAATGTGACTGGTTTTGATACAAAGGAGTCCATACCATTAGCAAGACATTCTGCAGCACTCTCTGCCAACGCATTTGCGGTCATCTGCAATTAAGAGAAGAAAACTTAAAAGGTTGCATACCACATACTATACCAACCAAGATATACCAAAATATAACTAAGAAATATAACACTCTTCCTGAAAAAGCAAGTGATCAATCAACAAAAAATGCTTCTTCTCCTGATACCAAGAAAGTGTTGGGGGCACACAAAATATACTGAAGCAGAAATTTTAATTTGCTATCCTAAATGCAATCTGAATAAAATCACTTTTGCAGGAGTAAAATTAAAACAGAAACAATAGAATTGCTTTTGCAACATGAGCCAACTTACTGCAACTATTGGAACATGCCTTCTCAATGCTGTAGCATTCTCTTGTTTACTTGCTTCCAATTCAACAAATGAATTGTCATCCACATCAATACCAGCTTCTTTCAGTGCATTCCAGTTACCATTTTCCTCAAATGATCGAATTAGCCTTGTTGCTTGAAGACCATCCATAATTGGCATGCAAACATCCTGAAGAAGGGAAGACCTACTTAAAACAAGTTTACCTTCACACACGAAAATTTTTTAAATAGATACACAACTTGATGAAATTACCATGAGAATGAGATCATAATTAGTATGGTGCACTGCGTGAATAGCCTCCAGTCCGTTGTTAACAATTTCTATGGCATGGCCCATCTGTTTCATCATGGAATTTGCAACCATAATGTTGATCTTGTTATCTTCCACAAGCAGAATTTTAGGTTGAGATATAGCTTTGGTAAGCTTTGAGGAGCAATGATTGGTCAGTTCAGATGCATCACTGTTCTTAATTTCAGAAGTACTTAGACCATTTTGAGTACAAACTCCACCTAAGGCAGGCCCTTGATATCTGCTCATAATAAGACCATTTCTGTTCTCACCTCTTCCGTTTAAAATCTTTGCATCAATAGTAGCACTCTCTTGTGTGCAACATTCATTTTCTGAAAACTTCTCATAATTGGTATTAGTAATTGAGCAAGCACTTTCTCCAGAGATTGAATCTCTTGAAGTGGAAGATGTCACTTGTGAGTCGTCTAATTTACTCGACACATTATTGCTGGTGGAAAGCTGCTTTAATCTTGGTACAGATCCAGCACCAGAGGACATAGAACCCAATGTGCAAGGTTGAAAACTGAAACATAAATCTGAATAACATTCTGCATAATCATCTAATATGGATTCACTAACTGTTGCTTCTTCTGGATCATCAGAGGGATGCCCTTTTGGTGACAGCTTACAGGGAAGTACAAAAGTAAATGTTGAGCCTTGATTTTCTTGGCTTGTCACTGTTAGATGGCCTCCCATGAGCTCAACCTGTAATTGATAATCGATTCAGTGAAATGAGAAATAGAGGGTAAATGCAATAATGCCTTTAACTAGCAATCTTCATCCAGATTTTATAGAATGGTCATAAGCCAAAAGGCCTCGAATTATTGTTGCCCATTAAAAAAGAAATTCAAATCTAAGAAAATAATGGTGCAAGCATATATTTTTACTTTCTGTAAGTGAATTTTATTTTTCAATATTCTGATCATCTTTTTTTGCCAGAAGTTTGATTGCACAAAAAATTAACCTGACCATACTTCTGTGTCACAAAAACACCGTTGGGTATGTAAATAAAGAAAAGAACAAAGTAATATAACTTCCAAATCTTGAGAAATGAACTGGAAAACTTATGCAAATCACCAGTTGTTTGCAGATTGCAAGGCCTAACCCTGTCCCTCCATATTTTCGAGCATGGTCTGCACTGACTTGCATATATTTTTTGAAAAGTGTCGGCAACGCTTTATCTGATTGAGGAAAATAAACATCATTAGAACATTGCATTTAAAAAAAAAAAATTGCAACATTAAAATCAGGCAATCAACGAATATTGCATTTGCAATAATAAGCTGCCTTTTAGTAGCAAGGATAGAAGCCAAAATCATACCAGGAATTCCAATTCCAGTGTCATACACATCACATTGCAACCAAACTGTTTCTTCTTCCAACAGACCACACGATTTGGTTGAAGTTCTTTCACCATTCTCAAGGCTACGAAATCGATCAAGATGGTGCCGGCTTGGATTAGTTCCAACTTTCACATTGGTTGAGTTTTCACCTATTTCTTCTTGGCATGAATTTGGAGGCCATTCCCTTGAATCAAGCTGTTGTTCTGAAACCACATAAAGATTAATCCCAACTTTTCCTTCGTGGGTGAACTTGATTGCATTGCTGCAAAGTTATAAACAAAAGTTCTTTGTCAGATCACCAATTAAAGGGATCAAATTCTCAAATTATGAAACTGGTTTGGCCATTACCTGATCAAGTTAGTAAGAATTTGTCGAATTCTTAGTACATCACCAATAACCTGAAAAAAATTCAGTCAAATAGAATCATGAGCAAAAGCTAAATCATACAATTAAGCAAAATACAGTTTCATTGAACGGTATTAGATAAATTGAATACTTCCCATAATTTATCTTTTAAGAATAAAGCACTTGAGCACTTTTTTTTATAAAGAAAGAACTTGAACACTTAACCAGCAGAAGTAGGTTAGTTACATTATGAATTTCTGTTCAAACTTCACATCCAATTTTCTCATTAGTAGCTTATTTTCTTACTCTTCACCTATCTTCTCAAGCCTGGAGTCTGAAGATAATATACTTATAAGCATATGCTTCTTTGTTACCAGCTAAGTATATAACTTAATAGATTGGAAACACTATCATTTAACCAATCAAAGTATAATAAACCAAAACCCTTTGTCTTTGAGTTACTAATTTTACCTCTACTGGAACATCACTAAAAACTTGGCCTTCCAATGTTAATCTCTTTTGAAGTGATGCTGCAGCAGTCTGAAGCACATGCTTTACTACCTCTCTTGGTCGAAATTTTGTTGCCTCCAATTTCATTACTCCTGCAAATTTAGAACTAACATCTCAAGCAAGAGAAAACTAAATTATTTGGTGTGAACAATCCAAAGATAGGATGCTTGTTTTCTGACCTGATTCGACCTTGGAAAGGTCCAAAATATCATTAATGAGTTGCAATACCAAATCACCAGAAGATAGCATCACATCAAGATGATTTCTTTGCTCTTCATCTAATTTTGTATTGGCCAGAATCTCTGCCATGCTAACCACCCCAGTGAGGGGAGACCTTATCTCATGGGACATGGTAGCTAACATTTGTTTAGCTCTCATTGTTTCCTCTGTGTCATGACAATTTTCATCATATTACTATTCCCAAGGTGTAGAGCAAACAAATTCATAAATTGGAAGCTACCCAATTTTGAATTACCTGTTAAGTGTATTGTTTTATTGAGCTCAGTTTCCTTTGCTTTCTGGACAGCAATCTCTTCCCTAATCATCGCCATTTTCTCTCTTTTAACCACCTGTAATGCAGTGCAGACAAATTCTTGGGATTTATTAAAATTAATAGCAAAATATAGTTCTTGATCCAACATTAACAACATTAATTTTTGTTGAAAGAATAGGAAAACAAACCTGGTCAGTGACATCCATGCCCATATAATTCACACCTATGGTCTCCCCAGACTTGCTGAAAACTGGTTCCACATGTATAAGAAATGTTTTAGACCCAAATAACTCTGTATCAAATGTGATTTCCCTCTTAGCTGGTACACCTCGCTCCATCACTTCTCTTTTAAAATCTTGGGACTCTTTAACTCCCTTCCCAGAGAATATCTCCAAATCCGTTCTACCTATGATATCCTGCACAACCATGAAAATAACTCATTAGCAAACATCTATATTATTTAATTTGGAGCAATTTCATCGCAAGATGAACAAAGAAAAGAAATCGTAAAAACGATGAAATTGCAAAACACTTTTTTCCTCAAATATGTAAGTGATTTTAGCCTCCTGAATAGGAACAATTTAAAAAGAGTGGAAGCAAGATAATTACCTCCTCTTGCAAGCTCGGAAAATGGTTGTAGATAAACCGGTAGCGCATCTCCTTGTCCTGTAACAACCATAAAATGATGATCAAGACAATAAGATTGTCCAATAAGAAAGCTAAATCTATCATTGGCAGGCAAATACCTGATGACCGATCACTACAGGTGCATTTTGGAGAACAAAATGCAAGTAATTGTCAGCTCTCTTCAAGATCTGAGACAGCTCTTCAACTGGTGATGACTGCGTTACCAAATACTTGATGTTATCCTGCAATTTCTCTTTTAAAACCTGCTCTCTCTGCATACTAGCCTCCAACATCTTCTCCAAGTGCAATGCCCTTTGTTTCCAGTAGTTGATTGTATCATTCTCTATTTCAACTTCAACACTCTTGCTCTGCAGCACCACATCTCTCTTCCTCCTGGGCTCACCTCCCCATATATCATACCCGTCTTCCAATATGGAGATTGATCTCTTGTCACCCACATGCTTCTCTTCCTCGAATTGAAATGCTTCCAATATCTCCAATCTTTTGAGCTCTGCTTCCTTCCTCTGCCTGCTCAAGTTGTCGATCTCTTCGTTGAGGAGGCGGACCACATTTGCTTGCTTGTACTCCCATTGCTTGACGAGGAAGGTGAGCTGGGAGGAGCCCTTCTCGCTGTAGTTGGTTAGCTCTGCCAACCTTTGGAAGTCGGCTATAGACTGCTCATCTTGTATGTCTACTTCCTGTAACATATCTTGGTCTGCTCCTGGTTTTTCCACATTGAATTTCTTCCCTGCCTCCTTTTCAAGGCCCTCCGGCCACATTGAAGGGAGGAGCTCTATCTCCATCTCTTCATACAAGTCCTCATGACCCATTTTGCAGATCGTCTTGAAGATAATTAGAAATGTCACATTGGGTAGATGAGAGACATCAATTGTTGCTTCGATTCGTTGTCTTCTTTAGAGATGATGGAAGACAAACATAACGATTCTGAAAAGATGATACCTCGAAATGCTATATTAGATCATCCATCATGTGAAATACTGCTACTTCAGATTATGAGTTAAATGAACGTGGAAAAGTGAATTTAATGGCTCTGATGATGATCTGAATGACCTTAGTATTCTATGAATCTAGTGAAAAGCTTAGTTCAATCAACCAAACTGTTTGAAGACGTTCTGAGATATATATAGAGAATCTACCCTTTGGAGCTTACCTAATCTGAACTGTACTTGCTCCTCTTAGAATCAAGATACTGGTCAGCAATCAATCGAATGCATCTATGGTACAAAGTACATAAATATTAATGATAACGAACTGATCAAATTCCAGGAAGAAACTTCCAGATTTCCTAGACAGCAGCTATTCGAAGCTTGAGAATGGATCAGCTCAGAGCAAGTACAATTAACCTGAGAGAACAGAACAAGCCTTCAAAAAAAACCCAACTAGGAGAGAGAGCTAGAGAGACAGAGAATACAAGAAAAGAGACATGTGGCACCAAGCTAGAAGAGATGGACCGAAAAACAAAGCAAGAAGCCATGTGCTAGAAGATCAAACTATTACCCAAATAAATAAGGTTGATCATTTTTAAAACACAGATTCCTCAATTGTTGTTCGTAGAATGCGAGCAACAGCGAGCACCAGCCATCTTATCCTTTCTCCGGCAACGCCTTCTGTCTCGCCGGTGGCCTCTAGCGGCCGCCGGCCAACTTTTTATCAAGAAGACAGCGAAGATATAGAGGAGTGGGAGAGATGTAAGAAGTAGAACCAGTCCTTGCTTTTTTAAATTCTTCCTCCTCGAGCTCCCTCCCCGCCCTTTTTGGAGTACTCTTTGATTTAGCATAGCCCGCGGGCTACAAGTGCTTCTAATCAATATCAAATTCGCCTTGGTTTATGTGCTTTTATTGTATTTTTATTTATTTATTTATTTATTTAAATAGCAGAGGATACATACTACTTCCCACCCCCCCTAAAAAAGGCCACTATTGGGTAATTTCATGCTTCATAACAAGTTATTTTCACTTTTTAGTGTAACTAATTTTGAGGAACTTGTTAAAGAAAGTCAAAATAACTCATTATTAAATTAAAATTACCTAGGTGTAGAGAAATTAGTGGTAATAAGTTTTAAGGTCAAATTAATATGGTTACAAGACCCAATCAATTGTTTGCAAATCACCATCCATTAAATATCTTTGATGACAACTTCAAATTTTCGGTGATTAATAGGTGCCAAAATTTATTATTTATTAGGTTTTATAATACTGGATGTAAGACCTTACAACAAATTATTTCAAAGAAGAAAAAATTGGATAATTTAATAAACAAAATTTGAAATTACCCGAGTGTGGATAATTGGAAGAGTAAGGGTGGCAAAAATTGTTTTAAGAACTCATAATCCCTTAAAATTGTTTTTGCTCTTTTGAATTTTGCGCACATTGTGGACACATCAACTGTTAACATTTTATAATTTTGTTCCACCTAGAAAGCCTCTACTTTTGATGTAGAGATTAGTGCTAAGTTAGTTGTCATTTGGCCTCTTGCATGCAGCATTATGTGTTTCTAATTGCATTGAATAGAATAGAATTATGTGCTAGGTGTCTGTTTGTCAGATGATTTGTGATTGTTATTACACATATATATCTTAGTCCTTGCTTAAATTAAGCTTTATCAATCAGGTTCTTGGCCATGCCAATAAAATGAACTATTTCTATTTCAAAGCGTTAGAAGATATTTACTCATTTAATATCAAAAGTTTACCCAATCAATTAGTGCCACGTGTTAATTGACTATTGCCATATCCACCCTTAGACAAGCTTAACAAGTACAGTCTTCCAAGATTCTATTTTGGGAACAATAGTTTAACATGATGAAATGCTAGGCTGAGGTTTATTTATTTATTTATTTATTTTTTTAACATGTTAGGTTTAGAATTGTAACGGTGTGCCTAGCCAGCACATAGGCAACAATGTGGACATGAGATGGGCGAACAAGTACTTTCATTTGATTTTAATACCATATGCAGGAATTACAACCGAGGAAATAACATAGGTTTGTCTCATTATGATTCCAGTGGGGTAGTAACATGGTTGCCCTAGAGGTTGGAAATTTGATTCTCTCATTTAACTTCACCATATTGCAAGCTAAAATTAACCAGGTAGTGATAAAAAAATGCCAACATTTTTGAGGATGAGCAATTATCAGAAGGAAAAAAAGGTGTAAAGGTTTGTGAAGTCAATTATGTAGCTTAATTCTTTTCACTTCAATCTTCAATGACATGCTAGTCGGCCATGAAGAGGATAGCTTCGGGCATGTGTTGAGGTGGTGTCTACGCCGCTCAAGTATTTGTTTTTGCAATTATGTCAAGACTCTGTGGAAGAGGAGAAGAAGATACCTACCGTAAAACACGAATTGTGCTGGGTTTGAGCTGGTTCAGCTTTTATGTCTCGTACGGTGGAGATGGTCAAATGTGCATGCTATAAACTCCTTGACGTATGTCAGCATGATAAGTGTTATCTGCGTATTTGCGAGATATATATGAGCGTATAATAGGATTTATTTGTTAGGATCCGTTCATTCATTAAGACGCGTTTATTAGGATTTTGGGTTGTTCAAGTAGTCTTTAAAAGTATATCTTTCAGTAGGTTGATGTGGAACCTGCACAAATTCATCATTGGCCAGACAATGCCCATGAGTTACATTTAATGTTTTTGGCACCAATACAGCCGACCATTGCACTTATGAAGCCCATTCCTACCCTCGTAGATATTATTAAATTCATTTGCGAAATTTTAGGAGGAGATTAATTACTTGGGCTTTAAAATAACCTTGTTTTTTTTTAGATAATTTTTAGAGTAACGAGGACTTATAAAAGTTTATTGAGTTCATATTGACCTCTACCAAATGATATCAATGGCCAACCCAGTTTTGAGTCTCTTTGAGAATTGGAGTTTACTGAACTTACATGTAATCCCACGTATATGAGGTGGAGATAGATTAGATTTATAGCCAATGCAGGGTATATTTAGTTCAATTGGGTCAAATTGGATTGAACA
>JAVDBV010051466.1:0-14996 GCA_032619315.1 Piper longum
CATTGTGTTCGGATACATTTCCGTTTTGTTCGCTTGACTTCGATTGGAGATTGAAGTAGGTTAGCTAAAAAAAATTGGTATTTGAGGTGTGATCTGGAGATGGATGATCCGAATTTCGAGTACTTGACCTGCTTGTAACTTATATTGGAGTGGATTACTAAAAGAAAGCTTACAAGTTTGGATATTTATTCATTATTGCGTGGCGTGTGATCTGGAGGTTAATAATTCAAACTCGAGGGCCTTGACATGCTTCTTACTTGGATTGGAGTGGATTAGCGACAAAGAAATTAGAATTTGGAGGTTATGTTAGTTATTCTGTGCTGTGTAATATGGAGATGGATTATCTGAACTTAGAGTTTGAACGGCTTATAACTTAGATTGGAGTGGATTAGCGGCAAAGAACTCAGAATTTGAGGGGGTTTTTTTGTTCGTTATTATTGTGTAATGTGCGATCTGGAGATGGATTGTCTGCACTTGAGGACTTAAGCTGTTTGTAAGTTCCATTGGAGTGGATTAGTAACTAAAAAAAATTATACTTTCTAGTTTATTTTCGTTGTTCTTTGTTGTATGATTTGGAGATGGGTAATCTGAAGCAAGCGGTTGACCTGTTTGTAACTTAAATTGGAATGGATTAGGAACAAAAAATTTACAACTAGTGGTTTTTGTTCATTATTATGTGTAATGTGAAAACTAGAGATTGATAATTTGAAATTTAAGGACTTCATCTTGTAACTTTATTTGAGTGGATTAGCATCAAAAACAGAATTTGGAGTTTATATTTGTTGTTCTGTGTTGTGTGATCTGGAGGTGGATAATTTGAATTGGAGAGTTGGACCTGCTTGTGGCTTAGATTGGAGTTGATTAGCATAAAAAAACTTACAATTAGGGGGTTTTGTTCTCTATTGTGTAATGTGTGATGTGCGACGTGGAGATGAATATTCTGAACTTGTGGACTTTACCAGTTAGTAAATTTGTTCGGGCTGGATTAGTAACAAAAGTAATTATAATTTGGAGTTTTATGTTCGTTGTTATGTGTTGTGTGATTTGGAGAAGGATAATCTGAAGTGGAGAGCTCAACCTGGTTGTAACTGAGATTGTAGTGAATTAGCAACAATAAAGTTATAATTTGAGGTTTTTTCTGATTATTGTGCGGTGTGTGATCTGTAGATGGATAATCTGGAGTGGAGGGTTTTACCTGCTACTGGTTTAGTGGCAGCGTATCCTTGGCATTTTGATCTGTGGGAGCATTTCTTGTTCTGGCTTTTTATGATACCTCCTGAATTTGCATACTGATTTTATGTCACAAATTTGTCAACCATGACTTCATGTGAATTGAATATGGAAAGAAGCTGATTTACAAGATAAAGAGTGTGTCTTTGTTATATCCATGTCAAAGATGGTCATTTGATGTTTTAAGAGTAAATGAGAATAATTGGTTTTTGAAGCTGGTTAGTTTCTCTTTTTGATAGCATTTCTCTATTCGCTGTTAAATTAAATGATAATTATGATGATTTCGTAGATAAATGTCCCTGTTGCTTAATCAATTGCTTCTCATCCTGTGTCATATAGGATAGTTTTCCCTGAAGGTAACTTATGTATTTTCCATGAACGAAAATGATTCTTTTTTCTATGAATAAGCATGGAATGAGTTTTTTCTAGTATTCTGCACGCTGTGACTATGGAGTAGACTGCAACGTGTTGTTTTTATTTGGTAAATACACGAATGCTTTAATCACTTTGGAGTCTATACACTCTTTTTAACTATACCTTCACTGTCATTTGCTTTCCAATGTTCAAGTGTATTTTAGAGTGCTGATTTTCTTCTGAAATGAGAGTGCCTTTTGTTTCTAACACAGAACTATAGTATTGTCAATTACAATGAGAGAGTGATGGATGGATTTTATGATATTTGTGGAATCATCTCCAACAGAAACATTCAAGGGAATTTAACGTCATTAGTGGATCTCCAAGCAATTTTCACCACAGATGGCTTGGACTATGATGTGGTTTTAGTGAATCGAGCTGTGGATCCTGCACTGCAACAACTTGAGAGAATGGCACTGTCAATTGCTCTGGAGTGTCGACGAGCTGGACTTGATCCAATTGCAAGTGGGTTGGTGCAGAAAATTGCAGATGTTGTTGTGGAGCGCATGGGGGGGCCAGTTGTTGATGCTGATGATATGTTGCGGACGTGGAAGAATCGTAGCCATGACTTGCGGGTAGCTTATAAAACCACTGTTCTTCCCCTTGGTTGCCTTGATATTGGGTTGTCTCACCATCGCGCACTGCTATTTAAGGTGTTCATTGCCAATCGTTCTTTGCTTGTCATAAATATATTCTGTTGTAGATTGATTTTTTATAATTACTTGGTGCTGATTAAGCTTTACTATGATGGTTTCTAGGTGCTAGCAGATAAAATTGGCTTACCGTGCAGGCTAGTAAAGGGAAGCTATTACACTGGGACTGATGAAGGAGCTGTTAACTTGATAAAGAATGGTCCAGATTGGTGAGTGCTACTCCCAAATTTTTTTAATTTGACTATAGTGAATATTACTTGTACAGTTCCTTTGTACTTCAAAGATAAAAGCTAAACATAGATTATTAGTTTTACAGTGTTCCTATTAGATCAAGTTCCAATATAATTTGTTATATATCTGGTTTCCATAGCTATATTTCTTGTTGAGGTTAGAAAAGGTTTCTATTTTTTTAAAGCAGGAATTATAACTCTTTGATAAGTTTATTCACCAGCATTCTTTGTTTTCTTTCTTAGATATCTTAAAGGATGGTGGTTTAGTCATGGATGCTGACTATTTTTTAAATGGGTGTAGTGAGTACATTATCGATTTGATGGGTGCTCCAGGAGCTCTAATTCCAGCTGAAGTTCCCAGTATTCAACTTCACACTGCTGCTGTTGATATATTAAGCTCCACAGCAATTGCAGACTCTGTCACAGACCTTTGTTCAGAACTAGATGAGAAGCTGAATTCTTGCTTACAACAATCTGGAGGAACCATGGGTGGTCCAGGACAGTCAAGTTCTGTTCCTTTGACAACAGTTACTTCTGTATCCACTGCTTTTGCAGATGATGAGCCACATTTTGCATTAAGTAGCCAAACCGCAAGTAAATTTAAAAATTGTGGTCCACAACTTGGTAGATTTCTTCCTCATCAGGAAACAGCTCTAGATCAGTCATCTGAAACTAAAAAGAACTTATCGTCTACTCAGAAGAAGAAAGTTAAGAATGTTTCTAAGTATGTTATCAGTGCTGCACAGAACCCTGAGTTTGCACAAAAACTGCATGCAGTGTTATTAGAAAGTGGAGCCTCACCTCCTCCAGATTTGTTTTCTGATATTAATCTGCAGCAAGGTGTAGAGGATGATAAAAAATCTTATCAAAACTGCTCTCCAGATGGTCATAAAAGGAAAGAGGAATCTCAGGCTGGATTTCCCCTTCTTCCAAAGGCAAGACTGAATTCCTCAGCTGTTGCTGATTGTGAAAATGGAAAGAAACTTTTTGCTTTGGGCACCTTCAGAAATCATAAATCAGGCAATCTACGTCAAAACTTTGTTTTTAATAAAAGCTTGTCGGTTCTATGCATCATTATCACCACATAACTATTTATATAAGCCCATTGTTTCTTATCACCCTGCAGATGCTGATAGGAGATTAGCTGATTGTAATTATAGAAACATAGAAGGTCCAGACAATGCTTTTTCTCTTGATCAGTCCTCCATTACATCAAAGGCATTTGGAGAGGATTCTCATGGAACTCCTGGACAGAGATGTTGCTTGGGTGGAATGCATATTGGTTGTTTAGAACCCAAAGGAGACAAATGTTTGGAGAAATGCCAAGATTCTGATAAGGGTTGTGCAGGAACTCTTTTAGAAGTAGAAAATGACACACAAGTGACTTCAAGTGAGGAAAGTAGCAACAGTTTGAGACCGCTTTTGGGTGATGTGGCTGGATATGAGATACAATGGGAAGATCTTCAGCTTGGGGAACGAATTGGCCTTGGTAATTTCCGTGACCAAACTTTCGTGGTCTTTTCCCCCATTCTTGCACTATGATCATTTCAAATTCATTATCATTAGTGTTGATTGTCAGTTATTAATAGAGTTCATTCAATACTTTGTTGTAGCTAACTTTGTAGTTTACATAATTTAAAGTTTTTCCCCCCCTTCTTTCAGGTTCATTTGGTGAAGTTTATCGCGCTGATTGGAATGGCACAGTGAGTAACTTGACTTCGCTTTACTATGGTTTCTTAGTTATCTACATCTATTATTGTTATGATGTATGATTTCCATTTGGAAGCTTTGTGTAGTAATTTGTCGTAGAAGTTTATGTTGCAGAATTACAAGCTTTAAATTCAAAATAGCCCATGATATAAAAGAGCAGTAAATAACTGTTGACTAAATTTATGAATCTTTTTGTTATCTCCTCACATAAGAGAAATTGCCAAGAGGATAAAAATGTGTAGTCAAACAGTTGTTGGGGGCTTTGTATGGTGAAGAAAATTTTTCCAGTTTCCTCATTCACGATTATTTTTTCAATTGTTTTGTGTGCATCTATTTTTCCTTTAGGATCTAATCATGTATCGATAGTTTGCATTTTGTATGTGCTTGCATTTAAAAATCAACGCTGTGTAGGAAGTCGCTGTTAAGAAATTCCTGGGCCAAGATTTTTCTGGAGATGCGTTAGAGCAATTTAGATCTGAAGTAAGTGGATGAATTTCAACTTAACGCATAAATTTTCTTTGCTTTTGAACATTTTTTTTCTTTGTGAGTTTTTTCTTTAAAGAGTAATAATAGTTAAATTTGACATTGTGCAGATAAAAATCATGTTGAGGCTGCGCCATCCAAATGTTGTTTTATTTATGGGTGCTGTTATGCGCCCTCCAAATCTGTCAATTCTGACTGAATTTCTCCCCAGGTATGTAAGACTGAGCATCCACACATTGATTTAGGTATGATTTTTTTATATGCATTACATCTTAAGATATTTGACTTCTGTAAGCCTAATGGTTCTTTTCCCTGGCTTGCAATTATAAAAAAGGAGTCTAATTTATTAATCCAATAGTAAATGGCTTCATGGATACTTATTTATTAGTTTTTTTTTTCAGGGGGAGTTTATATAGGTTGTTACACCGCCCAAATGTCCAACTTGATGAAAAGAGGCGATTAAAAATGGCATTAGATGTGGTATGTGCACTGATTATTATACTGCTTTGCTATTTCTGCCTCATTTTTCTCTCCTATAGAGGTGATTTATCTTAAACTATGAATCTTGCAATCAGGCGAAGGGGATGAATTATCTTCACACCAGTCATCCAACCATTGTTCACAGGGATCTTAAGTCCCCAAATCTTCTTGTCGATAAAAATTGGGTTGTTAAGGTAATTTAGTTTTAATGGAACACAATATTTAACCCTTTTCTCCATAATTGATGTCAAGGACTTTTGCATTTAATGGTCAAGGTATTATTTTTAATGTTTCAACTCCTATATGGTTTGATTAGGTATGTGACTTTGGATTGTCACGGTTAAAGCACCACACATTTCTCTCATCCAAATCCACAGCTGGGACGGTAATTGCTCAAATCTTCTACCTATGATTGCTATTTGTACATTTGTTACAGATGTTCGTATAGTTCACACTTCAAATTCAAAGTATGTTTTTTAGTGGCATTACTGTACTTCCTTCTGTTCTGGAGGCAACTGTTCTGCATTTCAGTAACTTCTGTCTGTATTAATTTATTGTACCGCCTACTTGAGCAGCCAGAATGGATGGCTCCAGAAGTGTTGCGAAATGAACCTTCTAATGAGAAGTAAGCATTATTTTTGTTAATATTAGCATATCGTGGATTCCTTTTTTATATATAAATTTTGCTCATTTTTAATAATAAAATTATTCTTGGCAGATGTGACGTTTATAGCTTTGGTGTTATCTTATGGGAACTGGCCACTATGTGTATGCCCTGGAGTGGGATGAACCCTATGCAGGTAGTTGGAGCCGTAGGATTTCAAAATAGACGACTCAATATACCAAACGAGGTTGATCCCATGGTTGCACAAGTTATACAGGATTGTTGGCATAGGTACGACTAAACTTATTCCTCAATATATGCTTGCCCCTCCTTGTTATATCAGTTGTTGTAGTGCTGGTACTTTTATCATGCATAAATCTTTTGTTCGTCTAGAACTTGGTATTTGGTAAGTTGGTTCATTCTTACAATCTTTGGTGACGTGCAGTGAACCAAGCCTCCGTCCCTCATTTTCGCAACTCATGGATCCACTTAAACAATTAAAGAGGTTAGTAGCTTGAGATACTTATTGAAGGCACTTAGAAGACGGGTGCTAACAACGATGGAGTAATATTATGCCAAAATATCATGCAAGTGTATTGGAAACCAGCGACATAAGCTAGAGAAAAAAATAAGTTCTCCGAAAGTAGCTTGCTACTCACAGTAAAACTGCAGACGCTGTGGAAGATTAAACGTGACGCCTTGCTGGACGACTGTGCGAAGTGCAGCGTCAGGGATACAGAAGGTTGGATTATTTTTAACTGTATTCAACATGGGGAAATTGAAGAGAACAATTTTCATTTTTTTATTTTTCTTTTTTTACGAAGCCTAATTCATGGAAGCATGAAGGCATCTACAATTGTATACAACTGACACAGGCACAAATTGTTCTACAGAAAAAGAAAGAATGTGATCCAATGGAAATGTGAAATTCTACATTTCCTCCTGTTTATTATATAAATTCTTTGCACCGCTTATTTTCCTGTTAGTCCACATTGTTGTACATGGTTGATTCATGGGGGAGGGTGGAGACTATCATGCATCATTAAGCATGTACTCTGGAAGATGCTGCAAACGGCTTCATGCCTTCATTTATAACTCTTCTCTGCTTATTTCTAACATCAATCTAAAAGAACTGTTGCCACCTGCTTACATATTTTTTGTCTTAATAACTATTTTATGTGAGCTTCTTCCAGGTTCACAAACTGTGGCATGATCACTGGGAGAAGAGGACTACGTACTGCTACCAGCTTGAGTCAATTCTTCAAGAGAATGATGCAATAATGAAGACTAGCTAATATCTAGCAAAAACCTTGTCGTTTAAACTTCTTGATAGAGTATTGACAGTAAAAAAGGACAAGTCTTTCTTGATAATATAATGCGTAGTTGAAATTGGCTGTTGTTACGGTGGAAAGTAACAACTTGCTTTTCTGCGGGTTGTCACAAGTCATTATTGAGGTATAAGAGAAGAATGAAAGCTGTTAAGCACCTGGTTGTAAATTCTACCAATTTTCAAGGATTGAAAGGGCCAACATGAAGGCCACGTAGCCACTAGATGTCAATTGGAAGCTACATCGGCTCGAAATCCAAATGAATTAAGAGTTTAAGCCACAGCAAGTGCCAGTACTACATGTGCTAGGAGGCAATATATGGTTCAGTCCTAATGCACATCCAGCATGGACCACATGAACAAGAGCTGGTGGTAGACTGGAAAATGGAAGAGCTACAACCTCTTCATCTTTTTGGTCATGGACTTGGAGGAAGTCTCGAACCCTCCCTTTTGGTCTGGTCCAAACCTGCGTTAACTCGTGTTTAAACTGATCTTAGGTAAACGAGATGTCGTCGAACTTTGCCATTCTTTCTAATCATGCAAAAGAGTCATGGTCACCAATGTATGTCCCCACTTCTGCTTTTGCTTGTCGGATTTCCAATCAAATGAGGAAATCATGAACCGATATAAAACATTGCTTGGTGCCACTTTTGTAAGAAGGCCCCAATCACAGCATAATCTTTGATTGGAATTATTTCTTTGATGTGAGATATATATATTACCTGAGTTTTTACATCTCGAGGCAAAGCATACAGCAGAAATTAAGCACGAGATGCTGGCTGCTACGCTAGAGTACTTGGAGAGGAATAATGTCGTAGCCAAAGGCATGTTGGCAACGAGTTTTATATGTGCAAGGGACGACGATCAAATCCAGTGGCAGTGATAAAGAACGAGAGAGAGAATCGAATGTTAACTTATGTTACATAACAATTGGAGTGTAATTAAGAAATGCCGAGCCACATGATGATGATACAACGTAAAAGAAACATTACAAACATTGCAAGGATGTTGACTGGGCGTTGCATTCGGCTAAGAAAAAAACCCAAGAATTTAATAACAAGAACGAGAGGAAGAGATGAAGTAGAAGAGGGACAAAAGGAGGCGTTGGATGCCGACGGAGAGCGAGTGTTTGGATTTACTGAATGGACTTCACATGAATGCACGAGGCCAGCACCTGCGCTGCTCCATTCGAGCCCCCACCCGCTGTGCCCACCAGACAATCATGGACATGACCCCCCAATATTTTTTTTAGATTGAGAAAGTTGAAGTGACCCAGAATCAGATAGATGGAGAGAGAGAGAGAGAGAGAGAGAGAGAGAAGTGGGCATCCATGCGATCTTAAAATTTTCTTAAACACCCACCAGTTAACAGTAGCATTGATCATGATTTTAAACAGCTTCACTTATAATAGCACATATAAACTGCTTTGCTGCACTCAAAGCACAATTAGCAAGCTCAAAGGGAAAGACAGAGTGAGCTTATAGCAAAGGGGATTAATGTCGTCATGGGTGGAAGCATGCGTGGTGCAGGGAACAGTGATGCTGCTAGGTGTGGCGTCAATCATGATCATGATAGCTCTGTACCAGTGGGGATGGAGATCAACAAGAAAGGATGATGAGAGCACGTGGAAGATCCCCTCTGGCACCATGGGGTGGCCCCTCCTCCGCGAGACTCTCGACTTCATCTCTTATGCCTAGTTCCCTCGCCCCGAGAGCTTCATGGACAAACGTGCAGTTAGTAACGTAATATATTTTACTTTGCACAGACATAATATATACGTGTAGATAGGTAAATGCATGTTGTTGATTGAAGGTATTGGGAAGTGTTCAGGTCGCATATATTTGGGAGTCCGACGGTGGTGTCGACGGTTGCGGAGGTGAGCAGGGCAATTCTGCAAAGTGCTATCCATTTTGCTCATCAATCGGAGCTTGCAAAGGAGGGTGCATGGGCTCACATGAGCCCTTCTTCGAGTCCCCCCCGCTGGTGCGATGGGGATATTGTGTATGTCCAAGATGAAGCCAAAAACGTCAGTTTTCAACCTCTTTCTCTCTCATCATTTTTCTCTGATCATATTTACTGGACACGCCACCGATATTGCTCTCTTCACATTCCCTACTCCTCTAGATTATTCTGATATATGTCTTCTTCTGGGTAATAGTACTACTTGTAATGTTTTTCTTGAATAACTTGTCTTTGATGAAATATTAATGTTAATTGAATATCACATATATATCCACCCTTAATCATAGTTGCTATGATGTCTCATATGGGGTACTTCTACTGTTTTATCAGATTGCATTTCGAGTACTGGTAAAAGCTCTGATAAGTTTGGACCCAGGTAAGTGAAGATACGGGATTGCTAAAGCAACAATTCCAGAAATTCATTTCTGGCTTAATGTCAATGCCTATGAACTTTCCAAAAGAAGTTGGTTCACAAAGTTATTCAAGAAAGGACAAGAGAAAAAAGCCAGGAGTTCCAAAAGATGTGGTAGATGTCCTGCTTAGTGACAATAGCAGCCAACTAGCAAAGGTTCTTACAACTAATAACATCATCGATCTAATGTTACCAGGAGAGGACTGTGTACCTGTTCTCATCACACTGGCAGTAAAATTCTTGAGTGACTGCCCTTTGGCACTCCAAAAGTTGGAGGTAGCTTCAATTATCTCTTTCTTCTTTTTCTTTTCAAGAAGATTGCTTGCTTCATTACAAGTATTTGTCTACGCTACGAAGAAAACGTAGAGCTCAAAACAAGACTGATACAGGCTCCCTACCATTCACCCAAAATGTAAGACTTCTAAGCTTAAACTTGAGATAAGTACGGTTATTATTGCTTGAAATAACTATAAGATGATCAGGGTACTGTATATTGAACTTGGTAGGTTATAACTGAAACCTTGAGGAGGGGGAACATAATCGTAGGCGTCACCGGCGAAGCTCTAAGAGATGTCAAGATTAAAGGGCACCTCATACGCAAAGATTGGTCTGTGTTAACCTATTTCAGATCCATTCGATGAACACCAGTATGAGGATGCATGCCAGTTCAATCCATGGTGATGGATGGTAGATGACACATTTCCATAGCTTATATATATGTTGAGTACTAGCTAGCACTTGTAAAATATAATGTCTTATACATCAAATCGATGTGTAAGCTGTATAATATTAGCTTCTCTTGGCAGGACCAAGACTTTGGTGTAGTACCTTCACACCCTTTGGGGGGAGGGCAGCGGCTTTGCCCTGTGGTGGACTTGTCCAGGCTTGAGGCTTCTTTCTGCACCATTTAGTAACTTCTTTTAGGTAACCAAAGAAAACCCTAGATACCCACTTCTATGTTCCTATTATTTCTATCATATTTCATCATAAATCATAATGTATTGATAATTCACTATGTATTGTGTTAGAATTATATTGTTTTCAATACTATAGAATATATAGCTTAATTAATTTTATGCTATTATATATGTGGATAACCTTCAAGAAATAAGCTTAGGGAGCAATTAGTTGGTTTAGTGTGTGTTCATTATTTTTCTTACCCTAATTGCACCAATCTTTTAATATATTTTCAGTCATCATTTGTTACATATGTATAAGATCATTCTGGATATGTTTTTCAGTCTTATTTATAAATATATTTCAGTTTAATAGTTCCTTTCTATAATACTGTAACAATTGAGCCTGCTCATGTGGTCTCCACAATGATCCATGGATCATTGTGTATATATAATGTATAGTAGCTAATTGCTATTATAAAATAGTAGGCCCTACAAATGATGTCAATGGGGGTCATCCGGAGTATCTATCATGCATGAAACATCTTGTCTTGCAAACGCCACGACCAACTTATCTTCTTCGTATACCATAAACTTAGTATTACATGTAACTTAAGATTGTATTAATTTGTTTTATTGTTTATGTGCTAAAAACTCACAGTGGGGAATAAGTTTAGGGTTTAGGGTTTATTTCTGCCCAATAAGATTGCATAGTAAACTTTCCAACTCTTAGAACGAAGAAACGGCTGCCCGTAAGAGTAAAGAAGAGATTAGATGAGGAATAGCTTCGGATATGTGATATTCAGGAATCTGATCTTAATTCGATCCGTTTGTATCCGATTTGAGATAATTTCTGAATCCCTGACTTTTCGGATATATAATATATTAAAAAATATTCGGATTCAATATGTATGAATTGGGATTGATTCGATCTATAGGTAATATTTTATAAAATTATATTTTAAAATATTTAAAATATTTTTTATTTTTATATTAAAATATTTATATTATTTTAACTAATTGGGTCAAATTCGGATCAAATACAGATTTTAGAAATTTAGATTGTATACAGTTATGATAATTAAAATAAATATAATTTTCAAATTTGAGTCAATTTTTTGTTCAAATTTTTTGATTTGGGTCATTTATAGATTAACTATATCCGATCCATATCTATCATGAACTCATCCCTATACAATACCCATAAGCATGGTTCATTGTACTCCACAATAAGAAACAAGTCACATTATTGTTAGAGTATTAAAATTAATCGGCACACTTATATATATATATATATATATATATATGAGCTGAGCCTCATATAGATTATATGAACTATATATTTAATTTGAACACTTTTTAGTGGATTTCATAAAATAATATTTATATATATTAAAAATATAGTATATAAATAGGAGGTTCGATAAAATTTTGTCTTTTTTCACGTCATTATAAACTAATTTTAATTTTTTTAAAAATGTACAAATTCATAGATATTTTAAAATTAATTTTTATTATAATTATTTTGATAATTAAGATTAAAAAAGGTTAAAAATAGTAGATTTCATTGAAATTTTATAATTAATCATATTATTTATTGTTTTATTTATTTACATAATTTTTGAATTATGAGTCCTACTAAATTGCCCAAAATAAAAAGTGTATGTGTAGTTCGAGGGCTCTGTTTGTCTCTATATATATTAATTAGTTGTTTATGTTGACGATGAGCCACTCGTGTAGTTTGGATCTTAGTCTCAATTAAAATGCACTTCTTATCTATGAACATGGCCAACTACTGTCCCTATATTATATATGGGCTGTTCACAATTTTATTCTGGTAAGTTATGAGGGAGAAAATAAAAATTAACATCAACATGTATCATTTTTTTATTTCCCGGTGCTACTGCTACAAAGTTCATATTCAACAATCCCGGTTAATTGATCTGAACTCCCAAGTCTTTTCCTGATGATTTGTTGGGCCAAAAGTGAGTGTCATTTCGAAATTGTCATATTGTAACTCCAATAGAAGGATAATTTTGTTGTAACCAGAAGATCACCTACTCTTATATGTTAAAATAAAATAAATTAGAGAGAAACTAAAAGTCACGTTCTGCTTAGGGGATTTGATTAATTAAAATGACAAAAATAAAAATAAAATAAATTATTATATTCTAGTTATTTATTTAATTGGAAACTATGTTCAAAATTAGAGGTTAAAGATCTGTCATTGCATACTACATGTGAACTAATAACCCTTAACAACCATTTTTTGTGATTCACTCTTTAGAATTCGTTTTGTGCATTTTGGTACTATTTTTTATGTCTTTTTGTGACCATATTTTGTGCGTGCTTATTCGTTCATGAAATATTTTAAAGAGCCGTACAAAAAGAGCTTCTTAAAAGCCTGTCAATCAAAAAAATTCAATGTTATATAGAACTACCCATTAAGTTTGGTAACTAACTACCAATTAACAAGATTTTTACTTACATGATTTTTTTTAATTGGTGGGTTTTTAAGATGTTTATTTTTGGATGATTTCTTAAAATTTTTCCGATACTAGAGCTTATTTGTATGATTAATAAGTACAACTATTCTAATGAGTATAATTCTTTGACTCCAAATACAGTTATTTTTAATGGCTATTATCTTGCCTAATAGAAATACTTATTATTTATATTTTTTATATTATAATAAAAAATTTGTGATAAAATTTTCTTAAAATTTTCTATCACAACTAAATGCATCATGTAGGTCACTACCTAATTGTCTTTAAAATGTCAAATTATTATAACTCAATTCATTATTTAACGACGATCTATCTACAAAATTAGAGTCTGTCTTAAATATAAATTATACATGACATGACATCATTCCTAGAAATTATAATGAGAGGCCCGGTTGCCTCAACCAAGGGCAAGAATTTTTGTCTAAGCCAATCTTTAATATGGGTTATTTAATTACGGAGACAACCTAAATTTATTCTTTTTAAAAAAAATCTAAACCCCTTCTCTTCCAATGGCGCCAGCGGTGGCCGCGTGGCCACATAGGCCAAATTCAGTCGCAAGCGGCCATGCCTGGCCGCCCATGGACCAAATCTAGCCACCGAGCAGCTAGATATGGTCGGCCGTGGTGGGATCTAGTGGCTCAGCCACTAATTTGGCCGCACAGTCTTATGGGTGGTGCGACCATATCTAGTTTTCGCTAGCTAGGTCTAGCCACCACGGGCCGGACCAAGCCGGCCCTCGACCAAATCTAGCCGGGGGATGGCCAAGTCCAACCAACAGCGGCCGGACTTGGCCATGCATTTTTTATTAAAAAAATTATTATAGTGGCTAGGTCTGGCCGATGGCAAGATCCGACCGGTGGTAGCCAAATTTGACTGCAACATTATTTTTTTTAAGGTGCGGCCAGATATGATCGCGCCCTAAAAAAAATAAATTGGTCAGATGTTAGATTCCAATTACAGCCGCCCGGACCTAGACCGAGCATGGTGTTGTCAACGACGGTAGTTAGGTTCAGCCTCCTGGCCTGGCCGGTATAAGAGGGGGTAGAACGTTCTGGTTTTTTTTTATCAACTTTAGGGTATCTTTATAATTGGACAACCTTTATTAAAGCTTGGGGCTGGGCATAGGAAATTTATTCCCTTATAATGAAGGTGTTACTACGTAGTGTTGTGGATATCCTGCTTTCCCAAAAGATTTTAGGTTAGATTTGATGTTGACTTAGTTGGCCATGTGGATAAATGTAAATACCGTTTTTTGGATTCTAATTCTAATTTCATATAAATGAATTTAGGTACGTGGGCTTGTTGTTTTGTAGCATTCGATGTCGAATCTATTTTCAATTTCAAAGTTGAAGCGACAAATGCCAAATTTTCAAAAAATAAAAATAAAAATTAAGGTGATTAAAAGCGGTCTCTTTTTTTTTGCTTATTTACAATTATAGTACAATTAAAATAGTTTTGCAGATAAACAAGGCACCCCTATCAACCAATTCGTTGTAGTATAATGGTGAGTCTTCCCGCGGCGCGAATTTCGATCTTACTTTATTATTATTTTTTTTAAAAATGTTGTTAAGCTTTCTCGAGGTGAAAATATTGTGGTCCATTCTTATTCTCGGTACTACGTACCGGCCATCATCGTCTGGTCCACTCGATTGATCAAACACCACACAAAACAGTGAACCTTACAATGTTTGACACTTGATCTCTTTCTTGTTTCCATCCCAACAATTTATATATATTATTCCTATCATCGCGATCTAACCTGTCCGCTGACGGATACATATTAAGGCCCTTACCAGCTTTTGGGTCTTTCTTTATTCTTTTGAGTAGGAGGAATCGTTGTAGTTGAATCAGATCCTTGTCAAGTCCTGTTCACGTATATTTGCTAGTCATGGCCCTCCGGATCTATAACATCTTGGAGAAGGAGCTCTTTTCAGCTCTAGCATCTTGGAGAAGGATATCTGTTTCATGTTGTGCCTGCTCGTCTAACGAGCTAGCTTCTTTCCTTTTCCTCTTGTTTCTGATCACTACGGTTTAGTAACATGCAGCACTTCTGATATATATATATATATATATATATCAGAAGTGCTG
>JAVDBV010051468.1:0-11557 GCA_032619315.1 Piper longum
GCCCAAGTGGGTGCCGAAGAACAGCGGCGGAGAAGCCGAAGTGGGTGCTGAGGAACAACGGCGGAGAAGCCGAAGTAGGTGCCGAGGAACAACGGCGGAGAAGTCCAAGTGGGTGCCGAGGAATCGACGTCCGATGGTCTATCACTCAAGCAATGAGTCGGCAGCAGTCAAAAAATTTATTTCTCTTATTTCTTGTGGTGTCTATCTTCCCATTCATGGGACCCGGTATTGTTGCGTCCCTTCTCATCATTGTGGGATTTTTTCGTAACACCCTGCTGGCCCGAGCTGATACAGTTGAAATATGAACTATAGCATACAAATCTGTGAATGACGTTCTTGACCGACAATTGGCGTATATAACTGTCTCAACCACAGATTTGCTGAGGTAATTATCGCTAAAAGGGGGTATTTTCATAGTATAAATTAATACTAATGATCAATATCAATCCGAAGCGTAAAACTACCGCAGGAAGTGAAATGCAAGGGTGTTATCATCATGATAATATCAGGTTTCAAGAACCAGCTTTTCGTGGATGGGGATCAAGTAAAATTCTGGGCAGTACCATTTGCTGTTTCTCCCTAGCTCTTAGGCGCATGAAAGGACAACATTCTTTTGAACCGTTTTTGCATTAAAATTGGCTGACTAATCTACCCTCGGCCATTGAGGTAATCACAGTCTCTCTCTCTCTCTCTCTCCAAGCTCGACAAATCTTCAAGAGCTTCAATATTAACCATACTATCTTTGTAAGATCAATTCATTAGCCAGATAATGCAAAGCACATATTGTACGTTCTTAAAGATATTTAAGGTTAACCATGACAAGTGTGGAAGGTATCTACCACTAGAACATGGCATCTACCATTTGAGAGCATCTTTCTCGATCGAGCTGGATATGGTCATTGGCCTCTGGTGAAAGGGATGTCGACACAACTTTTGCAGCAGAGTGAGATGTGGTGAATGGTAAAGAAAAAGTTACCCCATAAAAGCAGTGACCTTCACTGGATATGCTATGCTCAAGTTCAGCATATGCGGTAAAACGGCCGAGCTATATAAGGGTTTCTTGGTGGATCACTGGTCGTCAAGGGAAGAGAAGTGAATCACAGGGCAGATCTCTATTGGCAGGCAAAAAATAGTGCAGCAATGACACATTTGCTGAGCAATCTGAGCAATTTGTGGTGTTGTGTATATATAATATCGACGGTTAATTATCCTGCCAAAGGAGATTTGCCCTGCCATTCATCTTCTCATATTACTGCTATAGATATTTCATTTCTTGGTGTTTAATTTATTTATCATGAGTGTGCTATTGGCAATATTTTGTTTCTTGTGATCCAATGGAAGATGCATTGTGATTGATGAATTATGGTGAGCACTGAGGAGTTTAGTAGTGCATGTACATATACTTGGCTTTTAACGTATTAGGAATCATGAAATCTTGCTTGACCATGTTGTAACTAAGTCCTGTCTTACGTTGATATTATTAACTTCTTTAGTAGCTAGCTGTCGAGAATTAGTTTGCTCCTCCATATAATTAGTTAAACCCCCGAGATGTATACTTGTGTGAATGTGAATGAATGGTGGAATATCTTAATGTAAAGGATAGAATTGAAAGTAGAAGTGTAAATTAGGCATGTCTAGAACTGACATATGTGTGTCTGTGTTCATCAAGTCTTAGGATATATACATATCATTGTAGTCTTCCTATTCAATTAATGAAAGTTCAATTGTTTATATGTTATCAGAGTGGCAAGATTTCTATTTTTGCTTCTTTCTTTCTTGATTCAAAGCCGCTTCTTTCCGTTTATTATTCAGAGCAAGGTGAACTTGCTCTTGATGGCAAAATAATCTTCGGCAAGACTTTGTTTCATAGCCGGACACTCTGTTTTCATGATAAAAATTCTTCGGCAAAACTCTGTTCGTCGGCAAAACTTTATTTATCGGTAAAAGTACTCTTTACTGTGACATTTTCTGTTTTGCTGAAATTTCATTCATTTTCAATCTACTATTGGCGTGGAAAGCTATAACTTCGAATTCTTCTGGTAAATCTCATTGATCTACTATTTTAGAACCAACTATGGAGTCATCTTTTGTTGATCCTGTTACGTCATATCCATGGTTTCCTACTTTTAATTATCAGCAAGTCACTAGACATCCATTTGCATTGAGTTCAATGACTTCATTGATGAAATATCCATATCCTATTCATATTCATGTGCCTTTCTATTTTACTCTTCGTCTTCATGTCAAGAATTTTCTAATGTGTGAATCTCAGATTACTAATCTCATTGAGTCTCAATGATGTATTGGATTTTTGGATGAAAGAATTCTTGCATCAACTAAAACTATCCTTCATCAATTGCATGATTCTACCATTCAACTAGTGCCAAATCTAGATTATTTTGCCAGAAAGAGAACTAATAAGTTGATCAAAGGTTGAATAATAAGTAACTTGAGTGAAGAAATTTTAACTCAGGTTATAGAAATTGACTCTGCTGCCGATGTTTGGAATGCATTAAAATCTAAGTTTGTAAAGACAACGATGGATAGGGAACTTCCTTTGAGTCATCAAATGCAAGTTCTTTAACATGAGCATTGTGATTCTCTTAATGACTATTTGAGAAAGTACAAAATAATCTGTGACGAACTTGCTGCAATTGGAAAGCCATTGACTGATGATTGACAATCATTTTGAATGCTCAATGGACAGAGAGCAAACTACCAGATGTTCATAACCATGATTCACAGGCCTCCCTTACTTGACTATTTTGAAATATTGTCCATGTTGCATAGTTATGAGTCATGCATAATTCTTCAAGCCAGATCGGATGTTCTTTCTCAAGTGACCTTTGTTGTACATAAAAGTCAAAATCCAAGTCCCCATCACAAGGTTTTTCCTCTAATAAAAGAGGATTCATTCTTGTAACCACTACATCACATACAACACCTGATTTTGCAATAAAATCATCTCAACTTTCCAATAATGTGGCATTCACTCCTAAGCAATCAATCCTTAATGAGAAAGAACTAAAAGAGGCACTTAGGATTTTTAAATTAGTTTGTCAAATCTATCTTAAATCTGGACACAATGCTCATAAGTGCTTCAAAAGATTCAACGAGTACCAAGTCTTCAATCTCATACTAAAGCTGTCCAGCAAGCACTAAATGCTCTTCAAGTAAATATTGTTGATGTTACTCAATGGCTCCATGATTAAAGTGTGTCATCTCATATGACATCCTCTCTAGATCCCTTTGATACCTATACTACTTATCCTGGTTTTGAAAGTGTATTAGTTGGTAATGGGAAGAAACTTGTTATCCAACATATTAATAATATCACTCTCATCACCTCCTCTGGATCTATTACATTAAAAAATGTTTTGTGTGTTTTTTAGTTGAAGCAAAACCTATTATCAATCAGCTAGTTCACAACTACTTTTAATTGTGACTTTCACTTTACTCCTACTAATTTTCTTGTCATTGACAGAAGGAGTGGATGAGTATTTCTTCAAGGATCTAAAGCTAATAGTCTCTACAAGATTACTCACTTGCAGCATTTTGGCTACATTTTCAAAAGACTAGAGAAATCAACATTGTCTCGTTGGCATTCTCGACTTGGTCATTGCTCTATATCTATTTGTTCAAGTTGTCAGTTAGCAAAGTCCACTAGATTACCATTTTCAAACAATAAGAGCTGTTTTTCCAATCCATTTAATAAATTATATTGTGATTTTTGGGGTCCAACACCTATTGTTTTTGTTGACAATTTTCAATATTATGTCATTTTTGTAGATGATTGTATTAGGTTCACTTGGTTTTATTCTTTGCGTAATAAATCAAATTGCTACAATGTCTTTCTTACCTTTGACACATATGTTCAAAAACAATTTGTATAGAAAATCAAGTGTTTACAATCTGATGGAGGCGGTGAGTTCTTGTCTATAATGACACAATAAGTTCAGCTCCTTATTCTCACAAGGTTGTCACTCTAGTATTGTAGATTCTTCATGGTTTATTCTTAGAAAGGATGGTGATCTGGTTGTCTTACTCTTGTATGTTAATGACATGTTATTCACATGAAGCTCTTCTGTTCTACTTGATAAATGTTTGCAAGACTTGAACAATGTATTTGGAATGAAAATCTTGGTCAGGTACACTACTTTCTGGGCATATAGGTTCGAACTATTTCTCACGGCTTACTCTTATCTCAACAAAGATATGCTACAACTATTCTGAAAAAGGCAGGATTACTTGATACAAAACCTCTCACAACTCCAATTACATACAAACTAAAATCGCCTGATAATTTTGTATAGGCAGCTCGTTGGATCCCTCTAATATTTTATATTTACATAAGTTGATATCTCGCTTGCTGTCAATTGTGTTTGTCAACATATAGAACAACCAACTGATTTCTATTTTTCACAAGTTATGAGGATTCTCAAATATGCCAAAGGCACACTCAATCGTAATCATTTCTTATCTTCTCAAACTGATTTATCTTTCACTGCCTATTCTGATTCTGATTGGGCAGGCTGCTCTCAAACACGAAAGTCTACAACTAGCTTCTCCATTTTTCTTGGCTCAAATTACATTTGATGGTCCGCAAAGAAACAATCAACTGTCTTTAGAAGTAGCACAAAAGCTAAGTATCATGCCACGGCTATCACTGCAGCTAAAATCACTTGACTTTTATTTATCCTCAAAGATCTTCATATCCATCAAGAGTCTTCACCAATTTTATATTGTGACAATCTCAATGCATTACAGTTAATTGTCAATCCAGTATTTCATGCTCGCTCCAAATATATAGAAATTGATTATCACTATGTTATGGAGCAGAAAGCTTTACAAAAATTACAAACCAATATGTCCCCTCCTCAGATCAGTTAGCTGACGTGTTTACAAAAGTATTACTATTACGTCCTTTTCTGCAAATGTGTTCAAATTTGGCATTTTATCTCTGTCATGCTTGAGGGGGTATCTTAATGTAAAGGATAGAATTGAGAGTGGAAGTGTAAATTAGGCATGAAGTGTAAATTAGGCATGTCTAGAACCGACATATGTGTGCCTTGTTCATCAAGTATTGGATATATAAATACCATTGTAATCTTCCTATTAAATTAATGAAAGTTCAATTGTTCATAGATGGATGTGATTCCTTCAGTTGCTACACTAAGATGGCTAAACTCGAGGATTTAAAGAGATATGGTATGACTCCATTAAGACAAACTTTAAAAATTACGTGCATGCAAAAGCAGGCAGCAAAAAATTAGGTCTTCTAACCAAAGGCTACGTACAATCTTTAGTTAAATACCACCATGAAGATTATAGTATTCTCGACTAGCCTAAGAAGAGATCATCAATGTTTGTTCAATATTAAACAGCAATTCTAGCCAAGAAGAACATGCAAAGGAATGGGAGAACCTGAAAACACCCTGTGTTCGAAGCATATCTCGGTTGAAATTAGGTAGTCGAAGAGTAGAACGATCTGGTGAACAAGGCAAACTATTTTTGAATATCCGATCAATGCGAGCTTCCTGATCAAGGTACATTATATCCATTGAACGCCGCAGCTGATGATGTTATATAAAAAGGAAGCTAGCAGAAAATGGTGAGTTATGCGAAATTTAGGGTTTGATTATTATGTTAAACGTGTATATTTGAATATCAAAACAAGAAGGCAGTCGGTCGAGTGGTATGATTCTCTTTGGGCTCGGAATGCCCCTTTCAGTTATCATTTTTTACTTTGTTGATATAATTAAAGAATCCTTGTCAAAAGCTCAAAACATAAACATGAACAGATCATGAGAAAAGTAGATCTGGTCCGAATTTGACTTGGTTATTTGCATTGTAATGACAGTCACTTCCCTTTAAAAAATAAATAAAATTAGACATTCAAATGTATTCGCCTTGATTGATTATTAGCAAATGTTGTCAGAACCAAAGAACTGCAGCTGATCAATTTTGAATAAAGAAATTATCATTTGCATAGCCAAGTCTCAGAGCTACTGATTAGAAAAATTTCTCCCCATGTGAATCTAAGCTTGCAGGAGGTGTGTCTTCTAATGGCAAACAAGAAAAGAACTTAGAAAGGGAATGCAGGCCAATAAGAGCAGATCACAACCCAAGCTCATTAGTTCTTCAGAATAAGAACTGTATATTTATGAACTTCATGGGGGAAAAAATAACAGAGATGGGTATATACAAGATAAACAACGATATAAACAGGGCATTTAGTCTAGTGGTATGATTTTCGCTATGGGAAGAGAGGACTGCAGTCAATTCTCAGAATGCCCCTCTCTTTTCTTCGTAAGTGCGTAAGAATAGAGAGATACTTGTTTATTCATCATAGAAATGTATTGTACTATGCTTCTTTAAGATATTTTCAAATTTTCAGTGTTTTGAAAGGAGCTCTTGGTGTCTTTCTTTAGCATCTTGTTTAGTTGGTACTGCTTTCATAAAACTGAAAAAAAAGTTCGGGTTACATGTGTTGCTCCTCTTTGGTTTCAGCTACAAAGGAGTCTCTTCATAATCCCAGAGCGGGATCAAAGAAAAGAATGGAGAGGATTCTTGAGATTATATGCCGTACTATATCGCCACCAGATTCACATGAGCTTTGAGCCCGACGATCTTAACTAAGCCGGCAAATATGGGAATAGATTATCCTTCGCAGAACAAAAGGTCCATAGATTATATGCATTAAGGATGTAAACGAAAAATAATACAACTAAATATCAAACCTGAGAACAGTCTTATGGATGATAATAAATTTGATGCCAAAGTTTCAGATTTCGGGCTTTCAAAGCTAATTGGTGGTGATAGAAGCCAGGTGATGACTTCGGTGGGAGGAACCTGAATGGTGGAAACAAAGATCACTAAGAAGGTTGATGTCTACAATTTTAAAATTATTTTTGGCGGAAATTGTATGTGCTCGCAAGGTGCTGGATTATTCTCAACCAGAGAAGGATGCAAATGTCATAGATTTACATGAAAAGAAAAACAGAAGGTAGATTAAATGACCTACTAAACTGTCCATAAATACGGATGAACAAAGACAACTCTAAAAATGATAAAAGGATGCAGCATGGCGCTTAAACGGTGAATCAACAAGAAGACCCCCCAACGTCAATGGTGATAAATCTTCTTGTAAGGTTTGGTTACTTTGGATGATGATAATGTGAATCACGGGCAGCTGACATCAAACAATACTATGCGACCACGAGAGCCTTAATTTTCCGTCTCTGTTCCCCAAGCATCGACAAAGGTGACGATTACTTTTCACACGAAAGCAATACAGAGTATAACCCAGTGGCAACTGCTGATTCTAAATATAATTTCGTCAACATATCAGATATCACACCTGAATCCTATCTGAAATTGAATCAACTGAATTGTTCTACGCAATACAGCATCATACATTCTGCATCTCGTTTTTTTATCTAGCTTCACAACAAAGTGAAGATAATATCCTGATTAGATAAGGGACATAAAAAAGAGCAACCGCAAGCACATCTCCTAAACCTAATACTAGCTTAAATCTCACCTTGAGCAGCACCCAACTCTCTTAAGTGCTGACACATCATCCTTGACATTTATCCTCTCCCCTTTACTTGGCAAAGCTGCAGCTACTCCCTCGCCCCCAGCTTCCACAGCTTTCTTACTCACAATACGATAAATTTGTGTCAACACTTCAGCAAAAGCATTATCTACATTAGTAGCTTCTAATGCAGATGTTTCCATGAAATATAATGATTCTTTCTCAGCAAATGATGTTCCGTCTTCAGTAGAAACAGCCACTAGATGGCGGAGATCAGATTTGTTTCCAATGAGCATAACGACAACATTGGGGTCTGTGTGATCCCTCAGTTCCTTCAACCACCTTTCCACATTTTCAAAGGTGGATCGGCGAGTGACATCATAGACAAGTAGTGCACCGACTGCTCCCCGATAGTATGCACTAGTAATGGCACGGTACCTGTAATGCAGACGTTTGATTCAGTGTAAGAAACATCACAATAAATAAAACTTTATTTCAATCTTGTTCAAAAAATGAGCATTTTTGTTGAACTGGTAGAGCAAGGGCAAGGGAAACACGGAGGTAAGCAAGTAGAATATAAAAATTGGGAGAAAAACTTTGTATAAAATTGAACATCATTTTTTATATTTCTGATTGCAGTCTTGCAATAAGTTTGCACAACCCACCAGAAACTCCCAATATCATGCATTTTACTACTTTGAAAACTAAAGCATGCCACTACCTTCCAGTGTGGTGTTCATGAAATTAGAAAGTTACAGGCCTAAGAATTCAAGATCTCTTCTGGAACAATAACATAAATTTTTCCTATCTTCAAGTGAAACGACTGAACGTAATTAGTATTCTCCAGTCAACCTCCTAGACATTTTAGTGGATCCAATGAAGTAAATAAACTTCTGCTGCCAACATAAAGCCAAGCAGACGCAAGCTACTAACATGTTTGAAAATAGAATAAATACGTCCAACAAAAACGTCATAAACCCTTTTTAAGGAGGTTAAAACTCCACCACATACAGTACCTTCAAATGAAAAAATCATTTTGAGATAAAACTCTTCTGAAAAAAAACTAGACTCAAATAATGAAAGCTTTCAAATATACTCCTGCATCACAAGTTCACATCATCAAAAAAAAGAAGAAGCAAAAATTGCACGATGACATGAAAGAATGACACAGAGAAAATTGAACGCCAGAGATCACTTAAAGTCTTAAATGAATCTACCTTTAACTGCATCACAATATTGAATAAAAGCCACCGTCCAATTTAAGTTAATGCAATTATAACACAAAAAGGTAAAGGGATCACAACTCAGATCTGGGGAAAGCAACAGCTCCAACAAAATTGATTGTCTTCGTGTTTGGCCCTCTCCAACATACCTAACCAACTTTAACCAATCCACATTAAACAAACTCATCCCACTCTTACGAGCACTCTAGCCAAATCAGAAATTGTCGCAAACAACTAATATGCCATAGCCATAACAACTAATACAGATCACCAACACATCAGGAGTAAAAATTAGTCCCCGCCATTAACATCTTTCGGATTAATACATCAATCTCTGACACACCTAGCCAAATTTAGTAATCCAATCCACCACAAATAGACTTCACAGTTCACAACACTCATACGACCACTCAAGCCAAAATCAGAAATCGTCAGAAATACCTATTTTGCCATACCCTTAAACGCATAATGCAGATCACAAACACATCTAGTGGCAAAATTATACTCCAAAATTATCATTTTTCTTGGCCCATTTTGGTTGTCTCCGGCACAACTAACCAAACTGAGCAAACCAATCCACTATTAATAAACTTCACACTACTCAGTAATTTTCACAAACACCTGATGTGCCAGTAGCAAAAAACATAACCAATACGACAATACTAAAATCAAAAATCAAAAATCAAAAACACCAGAAAGTGTGTGAAAGAAACAACCTTTCCTGGCCAGCAGTGTCCCAAATCTGCGCCTTGACGATCTTCCCATCAACATTCAAGCTCCGGGTGGCGAATTCCACCCCAATCGTCGACTTCGACTCAAGGCTAAACTCGTTGCGTGTGAACCTGGACAGCAAATTAGACTTCCCCACACCCGAATCGCCGATCAAAACCAGCTTGAACAGATAATCGTAGTCGTCCTCCGCTCTGTACCCCGCCATCAAGCTCCCGCACCGTTCTCGGCCGGATCAAGCTCAACAAAATCAGAAAAAAATTGCAGGAGCGATAGGATGGTATCAATAACAAGAAAAGGAATCGATTTCGGATCGAAGAAGGCTGGGGACGGCGAATTGGGTACTGTGGTGGGGGGAGCTTGGAGGGAGAAGGGGTGGGCGGGGGAAGGGGTCGTCGGCCTTGAAAGCTGGCAGATTCGGGATGAGATTTGAAGTTACGAAAAGGGGCATGGATTTTTGGAGGTTTTCGACTTTTTGTGTAGGACATCAAGGGTTATTGAGGTAGTTAAGTCAGGGTTCTGTTTTGTGGGGCCCGCGCTCGGAATTGTTGGGGGGGGGGTGGAGGGGAAATGGGAATGTCGGAAGACTTAGGTACTTTTCCGACATCAGGAGTAAGGAACAGAACTCACATTTGCTAGTTCAATATTCGAGACTTGGTCGGTCCGAGTACCTGTACGTTATAACGAACCGCCGACGTTTCCTCTGTGTCATCCCTGCGTTGCACCACGCCCATCGCCGACCACGTGAATCCACCATGCAATCATCGAGTCCATCCAATCCCTTTGCCAACGAAGGCAGGAGAAATCTTCCGCCGAAAGAACCGATGCTTGAGGAACTGAAACACAAATTAGGTTGTCTTAGAATTACAGGAACAACTCTTTGATGCCAAATGGCACCAATGATCTGTTCCATCGTCTAATTCGACCAACCCTAGAGAGCAGTTAGCACCACGGACATGGATGGTGTTTCAGTGTAGTCACCATGCGAGCACCATAATGCCCGCTTCATCTGAAAGAGGCCTTTTGTTTGGCTTTACTGTTGGACAACTCTTGCCAAGCAGGCCAATCAATGGAACTTCTGGTGCTCACCTCCCCATTAAGTCTATCGAAAAGACATTCTCTTCGGGCTGAGAGAAATCTACCACTCTCCTTATAACACCCCAAATCCGGTTCACCCTCGTGAACCGAACCGGCATGTTACAGGCCTCAGTTAGGTCAGCTAATCTGAACCTAACTCGCACGGATCCAATCTCTGCGTCTTAAGATGAAGATACGGGTTGTCACGCATGCATGAAGGTATAAAACCCTAACATGATACTACATGAATGACAAGCACATCAAATCACACACCAATACAATTACGATAAAATTAATGAAAATTCTAAAATATAACAGACAGAGTTTCCCCTAAAAATGCAATTAGGGGCCACCCTGTCAAAATAATATACATAAACGTATATACATATATCAACAATTTTATTCATGCAAAATCTAGCATACTGTAAACTCTTTCTTTGATTCTTGGGTCTCAGCCCACTTGTGCCCTCTATTCATTTTTCGCATAATCTCATCATTTCTCAGCAATTAATCTTATCATCATGCTTATTATTTTTTCTCATCAGTTCATATATAATGAAAGCACAAATAGAAATATTAAACAATCATTCACCAAACATATGTGTGTGTGCAGAAGACCTCATTGCTCCTCCGTCCAGTTGGCACATCCATCTCATGCTCGGCACCTACATATAGTACAAAAACATCAGTAACGAGCGTTACTAGTCCAGAATATAACTAATAACAAACTAGCTATAAGAGCAAACTCTCATATGAAAGAAAATCCATATACTCCTCATGAACTCTCTCTAGGGCATCTACTGAGGAGCGACTGGGCTGCAGACCCGGTAGCATCCCGAACTGACTGAACTGCTGTTGCTGTTGCCGTTGTGGGCATTTTCTTCATTTTCTAGTCTCAAATCCTAAGCCCTTTCCTTACCTCCATATTTCTCCTGGCCTTGAGCACAAAGGCCGAGTACTCTCAGGCAGTCGCCATCAGTACCCTTTGAAC
>JAVDBV010051469.1:0-11066 GCA_032619315.1 Piper longum
ACACACACACACATATATATATATATATATATATGTGTGTGTGTGTGTGTGTGTGTGTGTGTGTGTGAATAAAGAGAGATAAATAAGAACCACTATATATAAAAAAATTAAGGTGAACAACACACCTCGTACACGAATAATATGAATTATATATCTAACATACCTCTTTTAGTTGGTCCAATATAATAGAGCTTTTATGTATGAAAAGTAGAGTAAATATGTAGGAGGTTTTAAAACTTATCTCTTTTTAACATTGATATGATCTTTTTTTAGATTTTCAAAAAATGCATTAGTTTAGTGATATTTTAAAATTAATTTTTATTATAATTATTTTTTATAATTAAAATGAAAGGGTTAAAAGTATTAGATTGAATTGAAAATTTATATTTATTCTTATATTTTTTTAAATATTTAATTATGTGAATTTGGTGTAGTGACATCCACTAAATTGTTTTAAATAAAAAATGTAGATTGTTTATATAAGGCTCGTATTAAAAGTATGAAGTTAAATTATAAGTGTAGGCCATTTGTTTAGCTCATGAAACGGCCAGTGCAAGAACGCGAGCAAGTTACTTTGCGGTTCTTGCTTGATTAGCCAGAATGCATGAGATCTATAGATGGAGTGAATAAGCAGTGGAATTGTGGATCCCTAGCTAGCCACTAGAAGGAACAGAACGTCACGAACCAGCTAATAAGCCAAGCTAGCGTCTCGATTGCAAGCGAAGAAGACAAGAAAAACAAGTTAAGAAAATGTTTCATAGAGAAACCAAAACGTAACCTGGCTAAATGCTAATATCATATAGATTACAGATGTCTGAGATCATAGATATGATCTGGGATATGTCAGGATTGACTTCTAGATTGATAAAAAATGGTGGCCTCGGTAGAAGGATAGTTTTTTATGTGAACTTACTGCAATGTTTTGCAGCAGATTAATATGCATAAAACCCATGTGAGATGAGATCTCTGGTTTTTGAGTATGTAAGAAAGCATTTGATTCTGACACAGTTGTAGGAACATATGCCTCCTCACCTCACCGAGAAGGATTTGGCGTGTTCGGTTGGGAATGTTCAGAGCAACCATTACAAGGAAGTCCCAGAAGCAGCACAGCTCTTAATACAAAAAAATACAAATGCATCAGAAGCAAGAGAGCGACTGCACTCGATCTGCTCTTCACCCTATTTCATGTCCTTACCACCTCTTTGTCCTTGTCTACGTCTCTATCTATGTAGCTCACATAGTTGTTCGTCCGTGGCGGCTTCTTGCATCTCTTCCTTGCTTGTGATTGCTGTTTGAGTGGCTCATACATCGATGCTGGCCTCTGTGAGGGCCGTTTTCTTTCTCTTCTTTTCGAGCTCTTCTGCTGCCTGTCGTCCTTTGGTTATTCCATGCAGAGATTGGAGATCATTTGGTTGATGGTTGATTTTGTAGGACACCAGGCTTTTCATATTCTCTCCAATCCCAAACTGTACCTCTTCTTTCTCCCTTCTAGCTAGTTTCTATCTCCTCCTCCGTTATTTAAACCATTCCATTCCAATATCTTTTATGTTTCTGTAGAAGTCCTCTTGCTCCGATTCAGCTGGCCTTGCAATCTCCATATCTCCCTTTTACTGCATTTGAAAAAATTCACATGGCTTCTTCTGGCGCTCTCGGTTGGGCTCATAGATTAACTAGTTTACTGTTGATGACGATCATCCTGGCAGAATGGAGCTTAAGCTCGGAGAATTTGGTGGCACAAGGTAAACATATGAATTCCCGGTTCTTTCTGCTTCTTTTATGAAACTGGTTCTATGTACACGTAATTTCAACTGATTTTTCCTTTTGCATCTTTTCCCCCCATGTACAGGAAGAGTGCTGACAAGAGTAACATTTGAAGCAGGAGAAGCACGCACGTCAAAAGCCTCAGTTGTAACAGGGGAGGTGAGTATTTATCCACTGATTTGCTTGGCAATTTATTCGTCTTTCTTGAGGATGGTTTCTGCGTACAAATGAGCTAAATCATCTCTGTTGGTTTATCGTAGGCGGTAGAAGAGGAGAAGATCCTACTAAGAGCAAGAATTGGTTCCAGGCCACCTGTTTGTGAGAGACGGTGTGGAACCTGTGGCCGCTGTGAGCCCGTGCAAGTTCCTGCGGGGCCTCAAGCTATGAAGAGGCACGCCTCAGCAGTGACCACGATCAATTCGAGAGGGGAAGACCGCACCAACTACAAGCCCATGAATTGGAAGTGCAAGTGTGGCGACATGATCTTCAACCCCTGAAGAGCAGCGAAAAAGACAACAAAAAGAAAACAAGCAATTACCCCCATTTGAATTGTGAATATCTTTCACTTTCGTTTTCCTCTGTTTTGTTCTTCCCTTCTTTGTTGCAACCTCCAGTCCCTGACCGTCGTGTAGCCTGGTAAATATAATATATATGGATGTTCTTTTTCATGATGCCGCCGCTGTTGACAAACTAATCATTGACGGAATGAAGAATTAGTGAATGTATGAAATGAGTATAATATCATAATAACTATCTCGATGCTTAAAAACTCGTCCAAGAAAGTGGAAATTTGAAGGCAGGTTTCAGGGTTCACGAGCTACTTGGTTATTTTGGATGTTTCTCTGCAAGCCATCGCCTCATTCTGGCCGGAGATCTCTTCCTCCTCGTAGTAGTGTCTTGTCGTAATACTCGGCTGCAAAGAGAAGAAGTGGCGAAAGAATCAATTTGCTGCTACCCCACAATTTGTATATAATATAAGAATCTCTCTTCAAGATATTTGAAAATAACGGTTTTGGCATTTTTTATCCGTAGAATGAACTCGGATCCAATTCGGAACAATTTATTCTTCCATTACATTACCAAATGGTGGTGGCATTCCATAGAAAAATGGCAGGATCTAGGTTAACTGACTACCATACATTACCTGTTCATCAAAAGAGAAAAGGGCGAACCCAAGACTGGATTTATCTTTTACCCATGGGTCATGGCGAATGAGCAGCTGCTTGGAATCTGGTAAAAATCAATCTCGGCGAGCTGGAAAACTGCTTCATCCGAGCATCTTTACATTATTGGCACAGTAACTTTTCAATCTGATGTGAGGCGACGAATAGTTGTTGAAAAGCCCGCGAGGCAGAAATTAAATCATTCGTCAAAAAAAGTGAATAGATCCCATTACATGACTTGCTGACTCTGATTTCCGAGCCTACTAAAATAAGTCGTACCACATTATTTGAGTACTAATTTTGCAGCCTTTCAGCGGGCGTAAGTGAAGAAGTAATTAAATATCAGGCGGTCTACTCTTTAGAATGGAACGTTTAATAAACCGACCTTTTGATAATTGATTAAAGCATTCAGATAAAACACAAGTATTATCTAACAGTCAAGACAATGGCCAAAAAAGCACCAAAACCATCTAAAATTCCTTTTGGGTATAAAGTTGGCTCTGCTGCCTGGAGATATCAGTTCTTGGCAATCACTGCAAGTTAGTACATATATATCTCAGATACAAGGCAACACATGGGACAAAGCAATGACAACATAAACTCACTCGTTCGAACAGATTCCCAATGGAAAA
The DNA here is from genome assembly GCA_032619315.1 of Piper longum. NCBI lineage: Eukaryota > Viridiplantae > Streptophyta > Magnoliopsida > Piperales > Piperaceae > Piper > Piper longum. The sequence continues at coordinate 3,557 of JAVDBV010051469.1, forward strand.
CTCCTTTTTTTTTGTCGAAATTCCTGTCATTTTGAAGACAGAGCTTTGGCCATCAAGCAGAAGGAATTCATGGACACCCAACTAACCAGAGGATTGTTGAGGCATAATAATTTTGCGTTAGCAAGCAATTTGGTGGTGTAAGAGTGAACCGCAACAAAATTGATTTCCGACGGATTTCTTCCCGTCATTACACATTGATCGGTCCCCATCCTCGCAACAATTGGTGATAGGTCTACCTGTTCTCATCCGTCACATGTCCCCGTCTCAGCAGGCTCTGGTAGATGGAATGGAACGACCTGTTTGTATCACCGAACATATTCCAATGGATGAAGCAATTACCAACCGGAAAGGGATCAGAAAGGTTGCAGCAGCACGGGCTTTTCTGCTTTTCTGGATGGCAATTTGTCTTCTGTAAGTATGAGATCTGTTACCTAACAGATTGGTTAAAAGCTCTGGCGTTAACAAAGAGGACGCGAGAGAAGAATAACAAACCTGCAAGGATCAGAATTAACGAGTTCACCAGACTAAGCAAGCGCAATCTTCTGTCTTTATATATTTACTATTTACCTCTCAAACATATTTTCTCTGTCGTATTTGTAGGTTTTGAGCACTCGATAAAATCTGTCTAGAGATGCCCAAATTGGACAACGTCCATGTGACTAAATACCTTGAAGGAAGCTCAATGTTGGTGTTCACCTTGCTGGAAGCTCAAAAGTTTCTCGTACCAGATGATTGCAGAAAATTCTAGATTAAAATTTGAATGCTATGAACATATACATTACAATGCAAAAAAGCAGGAGCTCCTTACATACATCAAGGTAACGAAATGGGAGGTTTCCAAGTTCAAGCAAGTTTCGGTTTACAATAGACCCATTGTGTAGCCAGAATGTCTCTGCTGATTGGTGAAAGTGCCTCACTTTTCGTTGCAGTTCCCACAAAATGCCCAGCATTGCCGAACATGGCTCTGTTTCTGCAGCATAAACCCACATGCACTACACCCTTCTACCGCGTCAATCTCTTCATCTGCTAGAAGTTATGTAATTTTATGGACTTCCAAGACACTACTAAAAACACTCCAAAACCAAGATCATTTAGGGGATACACCCCGGGTATGGATTGTAGTTAGACCAAGAGCTCAGGCCTATCCGAGTAGCAGGCCATTTGATTGAAATCTTGAGTGTAGTCAATCACATTTTGAAATGGCAATTCTACTTGATCCGATAAAATAACCGGCACGCATTCCTGCTCATGGAACTCATATCTCAGACTACCATTGGTTCCAACAAAATAAATAAACAAATAAATGTGAGTGTTGTATATGTGTGTTCATAACCCTCATACATGATAGGTAGAGCACATGGCTGTGTGAAAGAGTGGAAGAGGGAGTTATCACAAAAAAGGACTCAGAATCGAAGAGTCCATGAAGACTCTCCACGAGGAGCTAGACAAAATTTGGTATTGCGAAGATGCTGGAATATTCAATTCTTCCAAACTTGTCAGGCCCACTGAACTTCAATTCTGGATATTCCAAGTTTTTATGGCATCAATATTCCATACGAAAATTAAAATTTTTGCAGAAAAAATTATGTGGATTGACTATATTATCCGACATTTAATTCTGACTTATTTAGTTGCATGTACATCCAGGTCTAACATGAAACCAAAATTAAAATAAAAACATCTGACTAGAATTTAAAGTACTAGCTTCCACGCCTGCATCATAATGGAAAACAACCAAGAATACAAAAGCAAACCTTAGCTGGGAACTTCTTAACAAGCTCCACCAGTTGAAGAAGACCAACCTTTCCCTGAGGCCGACCCAAAAAGTTTGCAAGATATTTTCTCTTCGACATGGGCAAAATTTGAACTGCAGCTTCACTGTCGAACCTAGTCATTACATCATCAACATTGTCAGGAATAATGATATCTTTCCATGTGTTGAAAGCACTGGAGTCTCTCTTATCAGTCCGATCACCCTGTCCAACAAAACAACAAAAATCATCATAGTTTTATCATAAAATGGCATGAAAAAGTATAAAAAAACATATCCAGTAATAACCATTTGATTTATTTTAGTAGTAAAAATATTCTAATTAATGCCCAAATTGTTAGAGTTTAGAAAGAAGCATGCTAGCATTGTTGTGAGAGGATGACAATGACCAAGACTAGTGTTATTGTGATTAGAAACTTGAACTACAGAAACGACGTGAGTTGTTCCAGGCTTACAAGCACCAATTTTGGCGCAAATGATTGCCACCTATCTTCATCGGCAGCAAAGGCCAAAATAATTCAGATAAAAAACGGGAATTAGATATTTAAGTTACTGACAGAACTTGAAAAACTCTCTATGCGACGTATGTTAGAGAAATTTAATATATTGGAATTATGGGTTGAGAACCATGTCAGAACCAGTTAGTATCATAGTCGCAATGCAGTCTACTTGATTACAATTTGCAGGGGAACAATGGTATGAATATAGTAAGAGGGGTATTGGACAAAGGGTAGTTTTGTAATTAGCATCAAATCGAATTTGATGGGAGGCGGGAGGCTATAAAATAGAGCGAAGGAACTGTAATTGGGATAGCTTTTGGAATGAAATACAAATTGTTTTTGTTTGTTACTCTGATCTTTCAGGAAGAACTCCACGGGATTAGGATCCTTCTCTGATCCCAATCCCGAATTCGATCATCGCTCCACCTTTCTGAAATGCAGGTCGTCATCGGGATGGTGCCGCCAAAACAGAGTGGAAAGCTGAGCAGAGGGAGGTTGCTTCTCCATTTCGACGCTGGTGAAGAAGGTCATACCAGATTGGTATCAGAGCAAGGCGAGGGAGGTACGAATCTTGTATCCAATTTTGAAGAATTAGCCCATGTCAGGAAGGTACAAGATCATCTTCTTTCTGCCTTTGTTGATATTTCTGCAAAATGCGACTTGCTATTACAATCGAGAATGGAAAATGTCGGGAATAGAGGGAATCTTGATAATAGAGAAGGGATTGGGACTTCACATGTTAGGGTTTCTGCAAATGGGGTAGTTGCCAATGATCATTTGCAGGGAACCCGTCATGATTTCAATGTGGAGAAGCATACGATGTCTTTTGGTGGTAGACATCAACAAGGAGTGCCCAGATTCGGGATGGAGCGTGATCGTCAATAGGAGGAGTAATTGCTGTCGTCGGGCAATAGGAAACACAGAGAAGAACATGTGCAGGAAATCCACCATCATCACCAACAGGAAGAACCATGGTTGTCGTTTGGTAATAGGCAATATTGTCTGTTCAAAGGGGGAAGGGACAGTGTTCGACAGAATGTTCAAGAGGGATTTCAACATGCTGTCCAAATGAAGATTGCTTGAAAGAAAAGAAATCAGAAAAGAGTAATGAGTGTGACAAAGATAATTCCTCCATGCAAGACGTGAGTAAGGCATCAAGAAAGGGGTTGGCCTCAAATAATAATTGATGGAACAATAGAGACTTGGAAATAATAAATATATTGGAATCTGGAGTCACTTCAAAGTGCATAAATGATGCTGGAACCTCAAACCCAAGAAAATCAGATGGTGAGCATTTTTCTTAGATTGATAGTATGGAAAACCCAGGCATAAACACTGCCACAGAAACTACTAAAAAAAAAACTGGTTCACCACGATGTAGTCCCGACAAAACTTTAAGAGGGAGGTCAGAACAGAGAGATTGAAGGGGACAGGTGGATGAAAATTTAGTTCCAGAGCTGTATGCTAAATCTATCTCTGGGGAGGATCAGCTTCTAGTGATTACATCAGAAGGGCAGCCTCATGATGTTGAGTTGCATGTCGAGGTTGCAAAGGGAAGTGAGAGTAAAACGAAGATGATCGATTTGAGAGCTTTCAGTGATACTAGTGCTAAAAGCATGAAGGCTTGTTGTTCACGAGATGAGAAATGTCATCTTAAGTTAGATTTAGAAAGCAAAGTAGTAGAAATGAGAGATTTATCAATGACTAAAGTGTCTGAGGAAAATGTTGCCATTAAAAGTTTTGAAATCACGAATGTTGTGGGGAAGATGACTAGAGTGGATAAAGGCATGCCAAAACATGACTATCTACCACAAAGTACTCTACCTTCATTAAGAAAAAGCATGGTCTCCTTGAAAGAAAATATATCTGCTCTTGGGCTTTCAAAGTCTGCTGACAAGCCACAAGATATGCAAGCATAGCATCCTACCGTGAAAAATTTGTCTAAGCTCTATGGAAAGCTTGCTGGAATTGCAAAGCATCCTAGCACTAAAAGAATTGCTAAAGTTTCCGAAGGTGCTGAAGACAAAAGGATCCAAGTTTTACCGATCAGTAAACTAAAGAATAGTCGGCAAGTTCACTCTGAATCTGATGTTAGTCCACACAAGACTCCTAATGCCTTTTCCTGTAGATATGAAGTCACCCCACTAAAGACTTCTTATGAGGATTTTTCGACCAATCTCGCAAATAATGCGAATCATAAGTCTGTCACTGCAGTTGTGCAAGATCTTGGCATTTCCGCCAAAATGACTCTGACTCTTAAACATAATTCTTCTCCTCTGATTGGCATGCATAAGATATGTAACAGTACAAGCCCAAAGATTCTTGCAGGACAAAGTATTACTACACATAACAAGGCGTTGATAGCAAAATATTCAGATGTGAGAATACAATTAAATTTGACCTCCAAGATGAAGCATATTGTTGGCGGTGACAAAGTTGCAGCTGTGAGACCCTTCGAGGCAGTGTACAGCATGTATCCTCCCACATTGTTTTCTTACATTCCTGGCACAACAAAAATAGGAGAAGTCAAAGGTGCCGTAATATATTCGATTGATCATGAGAGGGAAGAAGAACAAATTGATCGTGTTTTGCTGAAAAATGTTTTGGACATAATTGTTGAGATAGGTATGGGGAGTATGGAATACTATGTCAATGACTTTGAAGATGCAATGCTGAAGGATACCGCATCCTATTACTCTCGCAAAGCGTCCAATGAGACTTTGGAGGATTCTTGTCCATATTATATGTTGAAAGCTGAGGAATATCTGAAACGGGAGAAGGATAGTGTTGTTCATTATTTACACTCAAGTAGTGAGCATAAGTTGCTAGAGAAAGTGCAACATGAATTGCTGACAGCATATGCAAGAAAGCTCCTGAGCAGGAGCATTCAGGATGCCATGTTTTACTTAGAGATGGCAAAGTTGACGATCTTTCAGGAATGTATCGACTTTTCTTCAAAGTACCAAAACGTCTTGAACCTGTAACTCATATCTTTAAACCGCATGTTACTGATGAAGGAATGGCATGGGTTAAACAAGGAATGCCAACTTCAATCGTTTGTGATAAAGAGACGAAACATTACCATGTTTTGCAGAGAAGAGAGGTTGAGTTTCAGTTAGTTGATTGATCATATTACTCTAATATGGCCAACAAACATACCACACTCACAAAAGATTTTATTGGTAAGAAGCCAACGGTATATCTTATCAAAATTATCGATGCCTGTATTGCAAAAATTGCTGTGAAACTTGAGATGATGGAGCCATGTTCTGAGGTCATGGACAGGATTAGATATAGTATGATCAGTGTTGCAGAGGAGAAAGGTTTTATTATACCTGGCTAGAGTGTTCTTATTGAGCCAACAATTGGAAACACTAGCATCAGGTTGGCCTTCAGGGCAGCAGAAAAGGGTTACACAGTGATTATTACAATGCCAGCTTGTATGAGCCTTGAGAAAAGAATTACTCTTAGAGCTTTTGACTTCGAGTTGGTTCTTACTGATCCAGCTAGGGGCATGAAGGGTGCAGTTCAAAAGGTAGAAGAGATTTTGTCAAGCACACCTAATGCCTACATCCTTCAACAATTTGAAAACCCTGCTAACTCGAGGATCCATTATAAAACCACTAAACCTGGGGATACTGTTTCGGGGCAAGGAAGGTATTTGAAGAAACAAAACCCTGACACCAAGATTTATGTTGTGGAATCAGTTGAAAGTGCAGTTCTTTCGGGTGGAAAGCCTGGTCATAAAATTCAAGGAATTGGTGTTGGATTTATTCCTGGTGTATTGAATGTCGATGTTGTTGATGAACTTGTCCAAGTATTAGGTACTCAAGCTATTAAAACTACAAAGTTCATTGCTTTTATACAAAGCTATTGTCAAGATTTCAGCTGGCGTGGCAGTTGCTGCTGCAATTTAACTTGCAAAGAGGCCAGCATATTAATGTCATCTGCTCTATTCAATTCTGTGAGTTCTTGTCAGTCAGCATGTTATTTGAAGCTACAACTCTGCCGACAAAATTCCCTGAGAACAAAGTTGTCTATAGATTGAAATTTCCTTTCGATTCCCACATTCATAATGTTTTTCATGTTTTCCAATTGAAGGCTTTGGTAGCAGCTGGTGTTCAGACCCAATCTTCTTTACCGCCAGCATGTCAATCAGAAGAGTAATTTTTGTAGCCTTTTAATACTTTGGCAACTTTGAGGGCAAGGTTGATTTTTAGTGGGGCGGGTATTGGTATGAATATAGTAAGAGGGGTATTGGATAAAGGGTAGTTGTAAAACCCGTGATTCGAGTCACGGTTTTATAGTCGTTAACCAATCGGTTCAGCCGTCGGTTCAAGTTAAGTATATTTCGGAACACGTGTACTGAGCCGATGCCGGTCGCGTGTATGAGGTATGAGGGGTTATGTGTACCCAAATGTATGATGATAACGTCATGAATGAGCAAAGAATGAGTTCTCAGAATATATAAGAGTATACAGTTGATGCTTTTAGATTTCTTTATTTTATGACCGTAGAAATAGTTTTAGGCCGTTTATCACGTTAGGAGGCATTATGGGGCAGCTTGGGTGGGTTATTAGTTATAGAGCATGTCATTTGGATGTTGTGTGTTTTATTTTATTTTATGGAAATTTTCCCGATTTTTCTAGTTTTTTTTAGGCTTTATTACGCGTTAGTTATTATTTTTGACTCGAGACAGAGTCGAGTCAAGTAATATTTACAAGAATGCCATTGAGAGGTTTTTTTTCCCCACCCGACGGTTTCCCCCTTTTCCCAAAGCCTACCCACCTCCCCTATGCGCCGCCGTCACCTAGCGCCGCCCGGCCGCCGCTCGCCGCCGCCCAGTGCCGGCTCAAGGTCGCCGTGCCGCCCCGATCGACCTCGGCCACCGTCCGGCCGCCGCGACGCTTGATCGCCGTGGCTATGGCGGAGCGGCATTGTGGTCGCGTCGTCGATCCCACTACCGGCGATCGTCGCCATCACCGTCGCCATCCAGTGGTCGGCTCGACGTCCTCGACCTCCCACCTACCTTCCCCGACGAGATCGCCGTCGATCGCCGCCCCAGTCGGCCGGATTTAGCCACCCATCGCCATGATTGTTTTTGACATTTTCCGGCGAGCCACCACCTCCGTCGGCCGTGTTGACACCACCGACATGTCGGGCTCGTCGATATGGTTCCGATGGTACCCTATACGGCCCCGATCCGACCAGTAGACACCACCGGCGATTCTCGCCGGAA
>JAVDBV010051471.1:0-19729 GCA_032619315.1 Piper longum
GTGGTACCAAGCACTTGGCCGGGTGTGTGCGAAGGTGGGGTCCGAAGAGGTGCTGTGCAGTGCATCCGATGGCTGCATAGCGCTGTAGGCTGGTGGTTCCGAGGGAAAAACACGCCGCACGGGGAAGATTAGGGCGAAAAATAAGACCCTAGATCAGACCTGTGACACTTCCCATAGATGTAGAACATGAGATACATCCCAAATGTGCAGTAACTTCTATACAAGTACTTAACTACAAGAAACTATTGGACAATAACTTCAATAGAAAAAAAAAATACAAGCAACTAGCTTGCAACCCTTTAGTTGAGAGTGGATTATTTAGAATGTCTTACATAAGTAAATACTACGTAGGCTTTTTATTTCACATTCAATAATTATCTTATGGGAAGACGCAACGTTAAGAGTTACTTAGAATTCATACTTCTAGAGAATATTAAAGGGCCATACTTTCCTTCAATACACAATGTATTATTTTATTCTCTTAACATTAATGATGCATAACCATTTAACAATAAAGTGTTTTTGAAATCATAATTCCAACAATCCCCCATTTGATGTGGGCGGGAGGGGAGATTATTTTTAGATTTAATTTGGGTCATCCTTTATTATGGCGCAAGAACTATTCTTATACCTGGGCTTTAGCAATTGCTTTTATATATATATATATATATATATATATATATATATATATATATATATACATATATATAAGCAATTGCTAAAGCATGTGCATAGGTGAATATATAAAAAAAAGAGCAATTGCTTGTGCGGTCATTAGAAAAAATCTTGGCCGTGGATGTTTAGGAAACATGCAGGACTGAAAATGTTCTTTTCTTTTTATCATTTATCCCTGTTCTACACTTTTCCCTTTGCATCTCTTTCTTCCCCAGGATAACCACACAACTGCCTTTGTGGATGAAAGATTTCCCTAAAATCAGTCATGCCGCTCATGCCGTCTCCTCCAACAACCATGATCTGCAGCCTTCGATATTACTGACATTGTTGTCTCAGAAAGCCAATCCTCAGTGGCACCCGCCCGCCACCCTCCTCTCCAAATCAAAGCATGACAATGGCTTCTACCTGCCTAGCAGTTTATCCTATACTACCAAAGTTTACAAATTTGATGTTTTTTATAAGTGTCCAATTCTACCAAAGATTAAACATTTGTTGAGGATTTTCAAAACAAAATTGTATTATATCAATTGCTAGATTTCAATCTTTATGATTGATTATTTTGTTTTTGATTTTTTTTAAGTGAGACATGAAGAGTTAACTACGCATTCAACAAAAGAGTTAGATGCCCATGAACGGCACTTTGAACCTTTGCTAACACCGTAAGTGGACAACTAAAGTCTAAATGATTCAAACACAATAAGATATGTCAAATGAGATTGTATACACTAAAGAGTATCTAAGCAAAGTATCTCTTTCCCCAAGCAAGAAGTTTCACACTCTCCACACACCAATTGAGATTACAACCATCTCAAAAGCACTTGAGCACCTCACATACAAACAACTCTCTTTGGTATACTTCCAAACCACATAAGAATACAAGTTAATATGTAAAGTCACTCCAAACGCAAGCTTATTATTTCAATTTTGATCCAAGAGAGATACAATTACAGCAAGAAGTATTCAAAGCACACTCCCCATTGCCATATTTGTAGGCTTTATAACCTCTCCCAACATATTAACCATTGGGATTTGTACATCTCATTTTGTTCTTTCTAACGGCTAGTTTTAACAACTTTTTCATACCGATTGAAAGTTAGCCGAACGATCATATAAACTAGCTATGTCAGCTTTGACTGCCGAACATGCGGCCAAAGTCTGACCAAAATTTCCTTAACTTCTAATTCCTTGAGCCACGTAAGCCCTAGGGCTCATAATCCCATCTTTGAGTGCCGAGCCCTTAACCAGAGCCTTATTAAAGTCCTCCTTCACCCCGTCACGTCATTCTAGAGTTTCTCCAAGCACTTTGGTTGTTGAACACTCAACTAAGGTCTATCGAACTCTCACGCTTCATAGTTGTTTTGTCAAGCTATATGTCTTCAATTGCCAAACCATTAACCAAAGGTCAGTCGAAGGTTGAACTCATTTCTTCTTTGGCCTTCATGTCATATCCTTTATGTGAAAATAAAAAATCAAGCTGAACCACCCAACTTATCAAATTCAGTTTTAGTTTCAAATTAATTTGGTTTTGCATTTGATTCGGCTCGGCTTAGCTCTAAATTCGAACTTGATGTGTTAAAATTTGCAAAAATATTCTAATCGACTCGGCTTGTAAATACTATTAAGGTCGTATTGAATTTATATAGTGTTGGAAAGAAAATTTTGATCATATATAAGTCAAGTAAAAACCAAACACAAATATTTTCTTAGCTCGAGCTAGGCTAAAAAACATAGCGAATCAAACACTAGCCAAACCCAAACACTATAAATTTTGAACAAGCTCGGCTCAGCTTGTTTACATCAAAGCTCAGATCGGCTTATTTTATATTAAGCCAAATTTAAACATATCCCTGCTCGGCTCGATTCGGCTCGGTTCGACTTGTTTACACCCCTACTTACAATTATCCTTATTACCAACCTCTACATGATAGGTTTAATTAGTCTCGACTAGTAATTAAACAAAATCTTGACATCTCAACTTGAGTTGAACATGTAACAAAAACTTTCCTAGAAAAATGATGCAAAAAATTATGCACTTAATTTATAAGCTTTTATTAAAAAGCTATCTTATTCTCTTAAAAATAATCATGATACACAAATGGGCCAGATCATCATCGGTTGAGTTGGGTTACGGCCCAAGGCCTGCGGCTATTTGAAAAGGGGGATGTTTTACTTGTTTATGGACCATTAAATACTTTGTCTACTCTTCACTTCTTCAGTAGTTAAAATCAAATATTTTGTTGCACCAATGTAAAAAATACATATTTCTTTTAGAAATAACAAAAAATGTTGGTTCTCCATCAGGAATAACTAATCACTGTAATTTTTTTCAGCTTACTCTAAAAAGGGCTGCACATTGTCCAAGCTGAAATGGTATAACGATTGAATAGAGTTGTCATTTGATACTCAATTTGAGCTTTTTTTTTTTGCCAAGCACCAAGTTCTTTTTGTCTAAGAGAACGGATATACATCATAAAGCTTTAAAGGATAAGAGTCAAACTTTAAACTGTCACATATGCAAGTTATTATACTGAATTTATAGTTGTTATGAGGTATACATATTTCAATAGGTCGACTTGGGTTAGCCTCGTATGCTATTGCAGTACGTTCTTATACTTAATTAAGTGTGTAGAAGACTCTAGAATTAGAAGGTTTAAGAGATGTCATTAATGAAAAGAGTATAGACCGAGCTCGGATCCAATAACATTAAAAAATGTGGAATGATCATTAAATCTATACCATTAAATCCCATGTATGAGTGAGGCTCCCAAGTTAAAGCTCCCTTTTATTGTTACCAAGTTCATTACCTTGATGTCTAACCCACAACCTTCCATCCCACCCTTTTAACAAGTAGAATCATTAGCCCCAACATAAAATGTCAAATTAGATTTGAAGTTCTTATAACCTACTCACCTTTAAAAAAATCAATCATCAACTTTCTTTTGTCAGCTCATGGGCATTGGAGAATATTTACACCTAATTTCAATGCCACCTGCTTGTATAGCATGATATTTGTCATAATATATAGTATAAACAACAAATAACAAATAGCAACATTGCAAGAGCACAACTCCAATGTGGAAACTTCTCCCAATGTGAAGGAAGAAAAATTATAAGACTAACAGCTCCCTCAGCCAATCTATTATAATGATAAAAGATTATAACTATAGAATGATTGTATTGAGATAAAAAACTCTAAAAGAGATATAAAATCAACAACACCAATAAAATGACAAACAATACATCAAAGATAAAGACAAGATATCAATTAAAAAACAAGATGGCAATTCAAGATAGAATTTAATCACCTATACTTGACTTTGGTAGGTTTTTCCTAAAATCTCAAACTCACTATTTTGGATACCTAAAATACTATTTATAATGATCCAGACCAAATGAACGTGATTCTCATCCATTACCTTTCAACTTTCAACTTCTTTTTGACTCTTCCGGCACTTCTCAAGCATGAGGATAGGATTCTCAACCATGGACCTAACTAATATATTTTAAGTCTATAATGTACCCACAATCTAATATAGTTTTAGTTCGATTCCGCTACCATTTATAATGACCACAATTTAATGCGATCAATGGCCGATTGCGACAACATTTAAGATTGGGCCTATATAAAAATTAATGGACCTAAGTCAACATATTAAAAAATGTTAAAAATATATAATTTGCCAATAAATATTTGATATAAGACTAACCATAAAATTTACAACTCCCAAAACCAAGTCGTGTTAGCTGTTTTCACTGCCACCACTAAGAGTTGATCCTCATCAAATTTGTAGAGAGAATAAAAATGTATATTAAGTTTTCCCTTGGTAGCTGTCACTCAACTAGAGTAAAACCTCATCACAGGATATGGTTTCGGGCACCTTACCCTAATCAGATTTAGTTCCAATAAATTAAATTATTTCCTTCATAATAGATTAGCTTATATATATAATAAAAAAAGGTCTGAAGATCACGTGGAATAAACTCCAAGCAAGCATCTATAGTGGCATCTGCACATCTAAGACCAATCTAAAAAGCAAATATGTCCGCAGATCACATCGTTGGTCATCGCTAAATTCAGATTTGTCAACAAGCATATTATGGTATCTTTGCAATTGGTAGGCTAAAGTTATGCTTCTAATTCACAAGAATGTGGCGTGGAAATTAGCAAAGATCTAGCTAGCACTACATCCATTTGTTTGGCCCCATACCTTGGAAGTTTCTTCAAATTGTACAATGTAGGAAGAAAATCTGCATATCCCACACTAGTGCCTTCAAAAGGTTTGAAAGTATAATGTATATACAAATTTTACTGTTCGTTTGGCCAAAATGCATACTCAACAGTCAAAGACAAACAGTGATAAAATTATTTGATCTTTGCCCATGTGCATAAAACCTGCAGGTTCCTTTTTTCCCCCTAATTTGAACCATATGAAACCAGGTTCTTCATGATTTGTACAAACGCATGCCCTAAATGACAATCTCTACATTGTGAAGAATTCAAGTATATTGAAGAAGCAACCCGACTGCCGTATTAAAATGATGTAGCACAAGGCTGCTGGCTATGTGCCTCTACTTAGGCTGATCCAAAATTTTAAACTCTTTTTTTGATTTTTAATATCTATTCCACTTTAGGACTTTAATTTCAAGTTAACTCCAATTTAAATGATTCCATGAAAATTAAATTTATTACTGATTTCCTGCGTCCAAGTAATAAAAATTACAAAAATATATTATTTTCGTTTAATTTAACTAAATTAATATTTTTAAAGTACTGTACATGATATATTTATTAATTTCAAGTATCAAAAAGACTAATATATACTAATTTTATATAATTTATTATTTATTGAATTGAAAAATAGAGTAAAAAATTGTTGTAAGGTCTTACAACCAAATTGGCTCTAATACCCAATCAGCATCTAAAAATTGGTAATAGGATCTATTTATTATCAAAATTTCAAAATTATTATCATAGATATTTAATGAAGGATGGTTTCCTATATGCTAATTGTGTCTTACAACCAAGTTAATTGGCTCCAAGTCAACTTAATGAACTCCAAATCGACTATACTCTATGGTATATATAATATATATGCCTTGTTAAGTTCCAATTTTGAATTTTAAACAATGGGCCGAACTCACTCATGTAGATCTCTTCGGAGAACTTAGCATTACAAACACCCAATATTAATCTTTGATAATTATTAGTGCTTAAGATCAGGCAGTTAATCACTATCTAAGGAAGGGAGAATGTTGCAATAAAACAAATCATGTGTCATTGTCACACTAGCTGTTTACTCTTCTGGTGATAATCTTGGTCCTTCTCGGTGGCCGCAATAAAGGAGGATAATGAAATTAGAAAAAGAAAAAATTAAGGAGACCTATTATAACACCTCAATTCAGCCTCCGGAGTGAACTAAATTGAACTAATAAATTTTAAAATAACAATTCATAACCTATTAAAATGAAAAACAGACAGAAGAAGGATCTAACTATACAAGATGTTAAAAGACGAAACTCGAGGGAACCTAATGCATAAATAACATCACAATGCATATAAGACATTTATGGTTTGACTCGTACTAATTAGTTATTCTAAATGAGTTGAATTAATAGAAGCGACTAACTTTTTAGAGAAAATCTACCAGAGTTTCCCCTGTAAATATAACAATAAAAACAATTACACAACCTATATAGATATCATTTAATCACAGGATAATCTCATAAAATTTTCATAATATTATTTAAGATTTACAAAAACATTTCAAAGGAGTTACACCATGTTTCCAAATTATTTACATCAAATTTAGAATAGAATTTACATTCATTAGGCTATGGGCTTGCTTGGTCTTCACATGGATCATTCTCCTTCAATTACAACAAATTACAGAAGCTCCTCTAACCCATGTTCCTTCTTGGCTCTATGAACCTTCAGAAGTAATATGGTTTCGCGTACCTGTATATTTATTTATCATCAATTTTAGAACTTTGAACCCTCGAGAAACTTGGACAAAATAAGTTAGACATGCGTATCAGAGAATATTCATTTGCAAAAGTCAATATCAAGTTGTAGTATCATATGATGAGGCAGAAGTTAATATGGGTCACATTACAAGTCTTAAGGTCACACGACAACATCATCACAACATAATAAAAAATCTCAAGATATCAACATAGATGAGACAAATACAAATATAGCAAATAAGAAAGTCCCCAAGGGACACACAACACAAATAGTCAAATGCTATTTGGGTGGTCGACCTCGTTAGCACTGAAAAATGCCCCAAAAGATAGCGGCGATGGTGGAAACCACTAAAGAAAATGGTCATGCTGGTAGCTACTGTCACGGGGCTACTCTTAGGGTATAATTTTTCTCCCAAAAAGACACCACATGCGGCATATTCCCCTCATGGAAATACAAGCCTTCTAAGTATGTAATAAAAACCAGTCACTGCAATCCTGAAAACAACAACACCAACATATAACACCACCAAACTGTTGGTCTCACCTGAACTGCACAATGCGCACCCAACAGACTATTGGCTAACTGTAAACAACAATCACCACAATCAGCACACAGGCACAAACAATACTGCAATTCACAATCACAAGTACCACTACACCAAGACAATTTCCACTACACCTGACACCACAAATACCGCTACCCACACATAGTACGTCGAGTTTTCGGAATCCCACCGAACTCAATCAAGAAACCAAACCCAATGTCAATGCTGATCAATTACAGAACCTCGATTCCAATCTTCAATCAAAAGCAAAGAACAAAAGAATACACAAGTAATCACACCCCTAACTACCTGCTCGTTGTGGATATGCAAACCCCACAACGTGGTCCTCCTTCCAACGGGAAGACAGTGAGATTAATGAGAACCCCCTCTCACAAATAAACCTCACAACACAACCCCAAGTCGTTCCCCGGGAGCGACTTGTTACATATAATCCACTCAGCCTGAAAAGCAAGACAAGTTGTCGGACAAGTATTGTGTACCTCGATCTCCTGGATTAATGTAAGGGTTCTCGAATTACCAAAAAAAATCTTGAAACGGATGAATACAAACCGAACTAGACATGTGCAAGCTGAACTAGACCAACCGGATGGGCTGAACCAAATGCTGGGTTGGGTTAGGTAGGTTGATGGACAAGAACATGGACATAGTCTGGCGGACTTGGGAATGACCAGTTGGAAGTGAACGTGGACAGGCGGATGCAAAAACGGGCAGATGGACGGGTATATGGGCTGAACGGGGGCGGCGGTGCCAGTAGCCGGAAAGCGTCGAGGGTGGTATGGCTGGTGGTGCCGTTGGTCGCGATCGAAAGAGGACGTGACGGCGGAGGTACTGGTGGTGACGACTGGTAGGGTCTGGCCATGGGTTGGCCAAAAATCGGTTGTAACGGTGAGAAGTTGTCGTCGTTGGCGGCGGCATCGCCGGCGGTGATCGCGGCCACGGTGATGACAGGTGCAAGCTGAACTAGACCAATCAGATGGGCTGAACCAAATGCTGGGTTGGATCAGGTAGGTTGATGGACAAGAACATGGACATAGTATGGCGGACTAGGGAATGACCAGTTGGAAGTGAACGTGGACAGGCGGATGCAAAAACGGGCAGATGGACGGGTATATGGGCTGAACTGGGGCCGCGGTGCCAGTAGCCGGAAAGCGTCGAGGGTGGTACGGCTAGTGGCGCCGTTGGTCGCGATCGAAAGAGGATGTGACAGCGGAGGTACTGGTGGTGACGACTGGTAGGGTCTGGCCATGGGTTGGCCAAAAATCGGTCGTAACGGTGAGAAGTTGTCGTCGTTGGCGGCGGCATCGCCGGCGGTGATCAAGGCCACGGCGTTGACAGGTGCAAACTGAACTAGACCAACCAGATGGGCTGAACCAAATGCTGGTTGGGTCAGGTAGGTTGATGGACAAGAACATGGACATAGTATGGCGGACTAGGGAATGACCAGTCGGAAGTGAATGTAGACAGGCGGACGCAAAAATGGGCCGATGGGCGGGTATATGGGCTGAACAGGGGCGGCGGTTCCAGTAGCCGGAAACCGTCGAGGGTGGTACGGCTGGTGGCGCCGTTGGTCGCGATCGAAAGAAGACGTGACGGAGGAGGTACTAGTGGTGACGACCAGTAGGGTCTGGCCATGGGTTGGCCGAGAATCAGTCGTAACAGCGAGAAGTTGTCGTTGTTGGCGGCGGCACCGCCGGCGGTGATCACGGCCATGACAATGGTCATGGGTGGTTTCAAAATGTAGATCTAAATGAGTGGAAGCCATTGGAGTGATTGGATCGGCCAGTGGTGGCTCGCCGATGCCGAAAAATAGACCACACGGTGGCAGCGCAGACGTAAACCGGCTCCAAAAGCTGCGTCGTAGACGGCGACTACGATGGTTCTGGTGGTCGTGAGAGGTATTACTGGAAGCTGGCCGCGAGGCAATCATGGGGGTGACGGTGCAATGACCAGGGGTGAGGCGAAGACTCGCCGGTGGCGAACCGAAGTGGCGGCGGCGTTAACTCAATGAAAATCATGGGAGATCTAGATAGGAAAAATAATATAGTGAACCTAGGGTAGAGGTGGACGACTAGGGTATGTGAAAATACCCCAACACCCATATTTCATTTAACTGGGTAACCAAGTGAAAAAAAAATATAATATTTAACCAGGGAAAGAATATAATATAATTAATCATAATAATTTTTCAACGCTCTATCATTTCCTGACCGAGTCAAATATATATAAATTTTTTTTTCACGGTCTTTACAGCCTCCCCCTCTTCCATTGGTGCATGTTTATTCAGACGGCACAAAGAATGAGCAAGACTACCATTGACCACAAAGTTAGAAGTTTTATTTGATTTCACTCGATCTCCCAATGTGAAATCAGTGTTTGTTGCTTGAGAGCTAGTTAGCATATATAGGAGGAGTCACCCCAGATAATAGAAGATTAGTGTCAGCTCAATATTGTTTCACCATCGTATATGTCACCACCATGATCCAGATCCCTCCGTATTAAAAACACATGGTTGGACAGTCTGATTTGAGTTGTTAGCAACAACCTTTAGAGAGATAGACACATGGAGTTAGATATGCCCGACACAGCATTGGGCTAATGACGTATATGATCAAGATCAAACCCTCAGGACTTGGATAGCATTGTCGCCGACCAAGGTGCACAACTGCTTTTCGAGTTGCACAACCGTTATTTGAGGTATACAACCATCATCAAAGCTGCACAACCACTATCTGAGTTCCACAACTACCATATGTAATGCACTACCATTGATCGAGTACTCATTGCCATCGTCCATATATCGCTCAACTGCCGACCGTGTGGAGTAGTTAGTGTGGGAGCCATGGCCAAGTAGTTGCCTACCTCATAGGAAGATAGGTACTTGAGGTCTTTCTTAGACTTGCCTGGTGATTGTATATCACCACTTTTGGAGCCAAGTAGTGAAAAACAGGACAAAGAACATGGTATAACCATAGTGGGAAAAGCAGGACAAAGGAGGGCTAGGAGCACGAGGGTTTTTTTGATGTGATTGCATGTGATCAAGTTTTGGATACCATTGCCTCGTGAGACTATGTTAGTCATAGTTTTTAGAGGGATGTACGTGAGTAGAGTTAGAGACCATGATAATACATCTGTGGGCCCATAACCATAGTACACATAGGAGACAGTTAGCAGTTGATCAGACGTGCAGAACCACCCATTCAGTGATTGGCTTTGTCTATAAGAAGAATTTGACTCGTGTCAAAATCTTTGGCATAGATAGTGAGTTTAGCAAGGGAACATCCTTTAAGAAAAGAGTGATTTTCTTGTGCTTCACTAGCACGATTAAATCTCATCGTTGAGGTTTAATTAATCTAAAAGATCGATTAAATGACCTGTAGTTAGTAGGATCCAATAATACACCATTAACTACATCCTACGATATAAATCAAATCACGCGAACCAAATAGAAGAGAGTTCTGACGAACTAGAGAAGAGCTCCTCATCCTACTGCGGCAGGCCCACCTCCAAGAGGCCTAGCGATGTAGACAGTTATACGCCCCTGTACGATGAATACGTGTAATGCATAAACAATCCTAGATGCATCAAGGATGTATGACATGAGACAAGAAACTAAATAAATACACATTGATCTGATCTGATCTAGTGATCGTGCTTGCACGTATAATCTGATATCGTGAAACAAAATGAATAGGTTAATCAATTATATGCTGAAATCATGAGTGTGATGTCAATATATTAGAAACATCATGTAGGCTTAAACCCACACAATTGAAATATGAACAGATGGGATCTGGATACCTAAAATTTAGATATCTAAATGTATTAAATAATCACACAGTATCAGAATTATTATTAAAATAATTTGATCTACTTGGTAAAATAGTTGGCAATCCAATAGTTAAATTATCGAAGCAAAATGAGATATGGAACTTGAAAGATGTCGCAACCACCCAAGCCAACTGTATTAATAATAATTTTTGATAATTAAATATTTTATCATTTAATAGATTAATTAATTTTATTGTGAAAATAATTAAGGTCACACAATTGGTTCATTTTAAAATTAAACATGTATTAAAATTATTATTGTGTTGCTTATTTAAATAATTAATATTTTATACATGATTCGAGGTGAGTCGGTCATTACCCACATTATAAAGTTCACATCTTTTTATTGTTATAACATTGATTAGTTAATTTAAGGAGCATTTTATCGCGCAAAATCATCAAGCATACAATATTTTATAAATATCACATTTTTATAATGATATAATATGTAAAATGTATAAAATAATATACTAAAATGATAACAATGATATGTTCTAAATGATCCTAATAATATCTATAGGAAACAATGTAAATTATGCAAAATAATTAAAGAAAATGGGAGAAAAAAGGTACCCAAATAAGGAAAAACAGAATGGTGGAAGAAATGGGGAAGAAGGAAGAGAATAAAGCTGAAAAATGAGAGGGAAAAGGAAAAGGGGTTGAGATGGAGCCCAATGGGATAGGAGAAGGGGAGAAGTGAAAGAAGAGAGTTTGGGGTGTTGGAAGCGAGGGTTTTCAAAAACAATCTAAACTGGCCAGCACAAAGGTGTCTACCCCTGGTAGTTTACTCAGGCATGCACCTTGTGCATAGACATAAGGACAGTGGGTGGGCACCTTTGCGTTTGGCACTTGGCCGCGACATATAAAATCGGGGTAAAAGAGGAAGGGATAGGGAAAATGAAGAAGGAGGAGGTAGAGGAAGAAAATAGGGGCTCGAGAGTATGCCGAAGATGCATGCGACATAACTCTAACTTGACACTCGGTCCTAGGCTAATTAAACACCCAAAATAACAACATGACCACGACTTAGAAATTGGGTCCAATTAGATAAAACTCAACGGCAGATGTGTTAAATAACCAAATCCACAATAATATACAAGGACAAACTTAATACCAACTCGATCGAACCAGACTGGTCGAACACTGGCTCAAAGCAAAGCCAATCAAATTGCAAAAATACAGAACCAATGAGTTAGGTTTTAGACTTATATGTAATATTGTGTGTATGACGTATGCCTCTAAGATGAGTGTTTTTAGTGGTCCATTTATATATGACGTTTGCCTCTAAGTTGAAGTAGGAGATCAATGAATTTTTATCTTTCTTAAACATCAAGGATTATTTTTAGATTTTTTAAAAATACACTAGCTTAAAAACATATAAACTAATTGTTATTATCCTTCATTTCAAATTAAAGTGAGAGGGTTAAAAACATTAAATTGATTTGAAAATCTATAAGCATCTAAAATTTTTATTTTTACATCTATTTTATGTGATTTATTGTTAATGGTAGTGCCTAGGTGTTACAGGCTTAGCTTATGGGACAGTTAGGTGCTAGGGTTTGGCGGTTTTCCCTAGCAAATCCAGTGTCAAAGGCGGATAACCGGTGTTATTCGTGTGGTGGAATAACCTACCGAGCCATGCATCGTATTGGAGTGTAGTTGGGGAACCGATGGGTATCGAGCCATTGGGAGCTAGACGCATGCGAGGTCGAGCCGTGCCGGAAGACGAGACCGAGCATGTGGGCAGCAATAGCGTGTGGGGACTAAGCAGGATGTTGGGAACCAGTTGTGCGTGAAAAAAGAAAAATGTGAGTTTGGTTTAGAGGAAATCAGTATCCTAGGCCACCAAGTTGGCCGAGGAGAGGTGAGATGGAGGAATCGAAGGTGAAAGTTGTGGTGGATTGGCAGACACCAACTAGGGTGATGGAGTTGAGGAGCTTCCTAGGTTTGGCCAACTACTATCGGAAGTTCATATATAGGTATAGCCATGTAGTGTCACCACTAACTGATCTACTGAGGAAAAATCAGTCATGGGCGTGGTTGAAGCCATGCCAAGCAGCATTCGATAAACTGAAAGTTGCTATTTCATCAGAGCCGATACTGAAATTGCCGGATTTCAGTCAACTGTTCGAAGTCGTGATGGACGCTTCGGACAAGGCCATCGGAGGTGTGTTGCAGCAAGGAGGGCATCCGATTGCCTTCAAGAGTTGGAAGCTCAAGGATGCGGAGAGGAGGTATTCTACTAACAAAAAGGAGATGCTAGTTGTAGTTCATTGTCTTTGAGTGTGGCGAGTATACTTGCTGGGGGCAAAGTTCATTGTCATCACTGACAATGTTGCTAACACCTTCTTCAAGATACAGATGAAGTTGTCTTTGAGACAGGCAAGGTGGCAGGAGTTTCTTGCCGAGTACGACTTTGAGTGGCTACACCGCCCGGGTAAGTCAAATCAGGTGGCTGATGCACTTAGCCGGAAGAACATGGAGATGGTGGCAGCCGTGTCGGGCATAGAGACGGAGCTACTAGGGTAGGTTCGGGAGTTAGCGCGGCAAGATACCGAGTATAAGAAGATGGTTGATCGGATCAGGGAGGGTCTGGTTCAAAAATATTGGCTTGACAATGGAATCATCTACGCAAGTGGGGGTCGTTTGTACATCCCTACCGGTAGATTGAGACGGAAGCTTATAGAGGAGTCCCATGACACCCAGTGGGCAGGACATCCGGGGGTGGACCGGATGTGTGTACTTATGTCACGAGTGTACTATTCGCCGAAGATGGAGGCTGATATCAAAGCTTTCGTGAAGTCTTGTTTAGTGTGTCAACAAGACAAGGTGGAGAGAAGACTAGAGGCAGGCTTGCTACAGCCTCTACCTACACCGACGAGATCGTGGAGTTCGGTTTCAATTGATTTTGTAACAGGGTTTCCCAAGGTACGGGGAATGTCTTATGTGATGGTGGTAGTAGATCGGTTCTCCAAGTATGCCGTATTTTCAGCAGCACCACAGGTATGTTCAGCCGATGTGGCTGCCGATTTGTTCTTCAAGAGCGTGGTTAAACATTGTGAGTGACCAAGACTCCAAATTCATGGGACGATTCTAGATGTGCTTATTTGGATTGCTAGGGAGCAAACTGAATTTCTCTATAGCCAATCATCCTCTGTCTGACGGAGAGACTGAGAGGACGAATGCGGTACTAGAAGAGTACTTGAGACATTTCGTCACAGTCAGCCAAACGAATTGGTTAGAACTTATTGACGCGGTGCAGTTTTTTTATAATATGCATCGTTCTTCAGCAACGGGGCTGAGTCCGTTTGAGGTGGCAACTGGCTATCAACCTCTCACACCACAGGAGGTTGCCCAACAAGGACAGGGGATCAAGTGTCCAACAGCATACAAATTTGCGAGAGAAAGGCAAGACCTGTACGAGGATGTGGTGGATTCGTTAGCCAAGGCAACACAGAGAATGAAGATATATGCGGACTTAAGGAGAAGGCCGCTATCCTTCAGCGTTGGGGACCAAGTCATGCTGAAGCTCACGCCACAGATCTAGAAGAAGATCAGGCGTACCGAGGTGCACATAGCATTGATGCAACGGTACGACAGTCCTTTCGAGGTGGAGAAAGTCATCGGGAATGTGGCATACCGGTTAAAACTTCTTGAGAGATACAAGCTTCACCCGGTTTTCCACGTCGGTTTTCTCAAGCCTTTCCATGAGGATCTAGTCAATCCAAGGAGAGCTCGTCCTAAGAGGGCTCCACTGACTATTCGGCAACAGTTTGAAAAGAAGGTGGGGAGGATTTTGGAGCATAGGCAAGGCTCTCCAAACTCTGGGACGGGGTATCTTATCAAGTGGAAGGGGGAGCCGAGAAGCGAGGCAAATTGGGAAAAGGCGGAAGACTTGTGGCAATTCGAGGGGAGGATCAAGAAGTATTTGGCAGGACTTAACCCTCCACTGAGGACATCGGCTCTCATTGGTTGGGGAGAACTGTTACAGGCTTAGCTTGTGAGACAGTCGGGTGCTAGGGATTGACGGTTGTCCCTAACAAATTCCGTGTCAAAGGCGGATAACCGGTGTTATTCGTGTGGTGGAACAACCTACCGAGCCATGCATCGTGTTGGAGTGCAGTTTGGGAACCGAGGGTATTGAGCCATTGGGAGCCAGACGCATGCGAGGTCGAGCTGTACCGGAAGACTGGACCGAGCATATGGGTAGCAGTAGTGTGTGGGGACTAAGCAGGATTCTGGGAACCAGTTGTGTGTGCCGAGCAAGCACCACCAAGCGTGTCAGCTGACTGATCGATCAATATATCGGGTAGGACTAACCTGGTGTGGAGGTTGATGTGCGGGCACCCGGGTCCGAGTGAGTCTGGAGCCGGTGCTGTGTACCGAGTAGTCTGGAGCCTGCTGAGTGCAGGATCGGTACCAGGTCTAGCCGGGGTGAACCATGAGGGTCAACCAGCAGGCTAGAGTGCACCATGGGCTTTCCAGTAAATGTGTTGGAACTCCAAGAGCTGTGGTGATGTCGGCAGACCATCCTGGACCGTGGATGAGGTGATCAACGGTAAAGGGCAGTGCTGGAACATCACTAAGGTGACTGCTGGTATTGTGCATGCTGAGCCATTGATTAGAGATTGGATGGCCAGGATCTAGCAAGGTGATGTGCCCCTTTGTCCAGCCGATGCCTATATAAGGAGGAGTCTCATTTGGAGTTGAGCAGAGATAAAATCAGAGTGATAGAACAAGTGTGGGTAAGTGTCTCCCTTTGTGGAGAGGTGAGATCGACTCGGGGAAAGGGGACGCCTTCGGGTTTCCTGCAGCAGTCCTTGCGGAGTCTAGGACTGGACTCCAAGGTCAGCTGTCAGTGCAGCTGCTGTCTACCTAAGGGCCAATTCACCCAGTTATGTCCAGCAACCTCGAGTGTGTGGCTAAGAGTTGCAAAGTCTTGTCGAATGAGGGTCAAGAGGTACAAGTCGTGGGGTGTGCATGTCCACGACTTGTTGGTAGTCTTAAGTGTTTAGATTACTCGTATCCTGTATTCATACTAGTGGAATAGATGTTGAATTTAGTTCCCGTAAAATATTGTGTGCACGTTGGATTTGGTATCGACAATCTGATCGGTGATTCCTGAAATCAGGTTGTGCCAGCTTGTGTGGGTGACTGGCACTGGGATGCATAGCAATGTCACTTGGTGATTGAGCAAGTGTCCGAGCAGGGTGCTGCGATCGGGAGACAAGTGCGGGTACTTTGTCGTGCCAGGCAATCGGGCGTGGTACCGAGCACTTAGTCGGGTGTGTGCGAAGGTGGTGTCCGGAGTGGTGTTGTGCAGTGCATCCGCTGGCTGCATAGCACTGTTGGCTGGTGGTTCCAAGGAGGGAAACACGCTGCACGGGAAAAATAGGGCTAAAAATAAGATGCTAGATCAGCCGTGTGACACTAGGGCACCAGAAAGCAAAACAGCCACCTTGTACTGCCCTGGACAAATTTGGCCAATGATGGTTTTGGAGACCGCTGCCAGATCCAATCGGAGTGACCAAATCCACTCGTCCTTCACCATATCTAGCCGTTCCAAACGGGAGGAGGAATCTGGCCGCCGTTATTTGCCAAATTATAAACTTCATCTAATGGCCCTTACTTGGATTTGGCTAGAGTGTGGCCATCCTTGGCCGGTTTCGACCAAGGCTCCCAAGGCACCCCACATTCGGTTGGCTTTGCCTAAGACGGCCGTGCCCAAACCACCCAGAGTCATCTTGTTTTTTAAAAAAATTGGTAACCAAACTCAACCTAAATATAAGGGTCATTAGATCGTTGAAAAAACCTTTAAATCGTGAACATCACCCGAGTCACCTTTAAATCTAAAATGAATAGAGGGCTACCTTTTTATCAGAATTTCCTCTTATTATTAGTTACTTGTGTATTATACTTGAGCTAAGCCCGCCTGTATAAATATTTATTCTTGTAATGAGAATCCCAATGATTAGGGGATGTAAAATAGCATATGCCCATCTCTTCTGCACGAGAATAACAAATAGTTCCACCAGAAGAATTGAAATAAGCAACAATACGAAATCCGGCCACAAGATTTGATCCTCACAATGAACGTGCTCCACAGTGTCAAATTCTTCTACATTAAAAAGCAGTCAAGAATCATCAAATTTATTCGTAAGTTGGGCGAGGCAAGGCAGATATATTCGAGAGCGGTGCGTCCGACTCAGAAAGATGTTTGAAGGAAAATCGAAAAAAGGGTGAAGAAATGTGAACATGGGATGTCCGGCGGCGCCGACGGTCCGGGTTCTTCCTCTTTCCAAGTGGGTGGACGAGCAGGTGTGAATCGCATGTCCCACGGAAAAGAGAACTATATTCTCTGTATGCTGGGATCCTGGATGTTTCTTGTTGGGTGATTTGTTAACACTTCATAATACTTACCAAACTCTGATAATTATAATCAACGCAATATATCATTTAGAACAGTAAATTATTGGAATATTGGTTTATCTCACTCGTGTAAATGATTCCAATCACTTTACATCAAGTCACTTTTCATAACTGCTACTACAGACCATTACGTATTCTCTACCCTTTAATTCTATGCGAAAGCAATCCAAACTCCGTAGCATAATAATTTCCTTGAAAGACAACCGCTAGAGAAATGTTTTTTTTGTTTTCTGCAACCAATCGATAAGTGTACCTATGTTATTCGAATGGAGTCCATAAAAAATGCCATAAAATCTCAATTTCCAACCAAAAAACAAGAAAACAGGAAATAGTACTCTAGATAGTTGTCCACCAGGGATGTGGGTACAATAATTTTGCACCATTCCATTCACCACTGGTGCTGACTGAAACAAACAGCGTGGACCAATGTTAAGAAAATGCTAAATTTATACTAGTCTCAATGTAAATATTGTATGGTGAAATTGGAACTACGAATGTTCCCCCAAGGGGAGTGAGTGCTTTCTGTACAGAAACAAGTACAGAAGAGAAGATGAAACAAAACAATGGTGAGCAGAGAGGTCCGTCCAAGCAGCTAGTTCTTTATGTCATTCAGTGACACAGACAAAAGAGGTGACACAACTTAAATGGTACAAAGCCCTGCCCGACCGCCCAGATGGCTTATATGGAAGATGATCAACAAACCCAAATGGCCCTGAATACACGTGGTCGATGAGAAACAAGGTACTCTCACTGTACACTATTTTGGCAAAGAAAATCTACAAGGTGTTTTTACCAAATATATTAGAGGCAAGGAAGACGGAATTGAGGCTAAAGCCAGTCCAAGTACATTGGTCTGCCTCTACTTCTAGCATGCAGGATAGCAGGCTAGCAGCACACCTATGGGTGGAACTGGGAATACTGGAAGATAAAGGAGCATGGGAGATTGAGGGGGGCAAGGATAAAGAGGAGGTTGGAAAGGCTGCAAGCAAGCTTGGGAGCCCAGCAAATGGGGAGTGATGATTGGAGGGGAGCAAGAAAGGAAGCTGCTTGGGCGGGGGAGAACTATATACTTTTGGTTCACATGACTGGGCATTGATATGTCTACATCGGTCTCCAACTCCCGATGTGTTTGTGTATGTTTTGTTTGGTTTGTAAACGAATCATGGCAGATTTTACGGCTAGGAGTACTGGTTGGGTGGTTTCTCTTGAGACCGCCGCTTGTTTGGGGCTGGGGAGCAGTGAAACTAGCAGGAAACAAACAAAAGATGTTTCAGTTGAATACTGTTTTTCAAATGAACGTATGCCCAGGTGTTTCAATCCGTACTCTTAAGTCTTGAAAGCAACAGAGCATCCCATAACCTTGAAAACAAAAAAACAGGGTATCCCTTAGTCACTCAAACACTCATATAGAGGGACTGAATAAACCTTCGTTAGAGAACATTTTATGTTTCCCTAAGCTTTTCTATACCAGTGGTCTTGTTGTGGATTAAACTAGAATTTAATCCAGAAAAATTAAATTAATATAAAATTTATTTTTTCTTTATTATGCAGTCAAAGTGAAGCGATATATAAGAGATCACTTTTTTTCCACATTTTAAATTAATCTTAATAGATCTATCAAATTTTTCAATACAAAATTGAAAATCTAATTGGTTCTTTCTCTTTAATTATTGGAGCAATTACAGTTCAAATAAATAACATCTCGAATTTTGGTGACAACTATCCAACGAATAGTACCTGTAGTACTTTTACCCGAGCCACCGGAGACTTCCCTTCGACGAAACAAAAATAGTGTCTAACCCTCCCAAAAATAAAGCCACGTTCTCCGTGGTTAAAAAGTTAAAAATATTAGTGATACTTGCTCGTTAGTCAAATTCTATAAACGATTTTATTTTAAATAATTTTGTAATTAATTTTTTGAGTCAACTCATATCATCAAAATATATTATTTTTTTAACTTAACCAAATTAATATTTCTGTAATAACCACGAAAATAATAACAATAATAATTATTATTATAATTTATAAATAAATAAAAATGGAAATTTACAGCGAGGAACGAGTCATTATTTTTAAAATTTATAGGTTTGGGGTCAATTTAACATGATTGTTTTAATTCCTGTCTATCGAGTCACTTTTAGGCTCGAGTAAGATTTGATTTTCGACGGTCTCAATTCGAGTTTTTCGTCCATAGGTATATTAGATATACCTATATGTGGGTCCCACTACAATTGTTAGAATTTCAGATCGTGCCACGTGGCAAGATC
>JAVDBV010051472.1:0-14446 GCA_032619315.1 Piper longum
ATATATATATATATATATATATATTTGGATTAATATTTTGGATTGTATTATTTTGTGGACATGATCTATGAACTTCTCCCGATAACCTATGTATGACATGTTTTGGATCTATGTGATGATGGATTGCATATACGTGCTTCATTATTTATTATTATTATAATCATCGTGTAGCATATTAATTTTGGGGCAAAGACTAAGAATTGTCTGCAGAGTGTGTAAGCCTCAAAGTCGTAGAATATAACAATGAGCACTTAACGTACACAAGACTTATTTGGTTGCAGCTTTGTGCGTAGAGAAATTTGGACTGGAGAAGCTTACGGTTCATAACGCGTGAAGAGTCAACGTGAAAACTGAGTGTTAGGGTATGAAGCCCAAACATGAAATGATTGCTCTGTATTTTAATTTACTGTTTTCTTACGACCAAGTATTTACTTTATCGCAAGTTCGGCATTATTATGTAATTAAGTTACTTAACTCAATCACTATAATTAGGTATAGGAATCGGATCATACGTCCGCATTGTTTAAAATACAACCTTTTAGCTACATTGGATGTGTTGCCTTTGTGTAGCTCGGAGTGATCAATACATATGTATATTAGGATAGCTTACATTAATTCTTCCCTTTATACAAATACCATGGACCTTACAATCAACCTTGAGTCTATCTAACAAAGGAAACTAAGAGGTATTAATGTAAATATCATCTCCTTGCAGTCCCTTTACAATCATCTATCAATCACTATAGATATTGATAGGACACTAATTTTATTCACGACATAATAAGTTGCATTGATGATCTCTTCCAACTCATAACTCTTTAGGTGAGCCTCCAAGTATAGCTGCAAAATCAGCGTACAAAATTGTGAAATCTCTCAATTTTGTAACACATCTAATACCTAATGAGATAAGATCTTGTTTATAAGTAGGAATAAACTGTATATCTTTAACTTCGATTAACCATTTTGAGGAGAGGACTTAGGCCATTACGTTACACTTTGAGCTAGGTCGTTATAAATGGTATTAGAGTAATCTGGTTCTATTTTAAATAGTGAGCTGGACTAGGGACGTTGATTAAGGTTGTCGGTCATGGGCTAGAGAAGGTGTGTTGAGGTTAGTAACAGGCCGAGTGTAGGAATTTTGAGGACAAAATTTTTTAAGATGGGTAAATTATAAGATTCCTCAACTTTATCCCACATCTAATACTTATTGGAATAAGATTTTTTTTATAAATGAGAATAGACAATAAATCTTTAACTTTGGTTAACTATTATAAATAAATGAATTAGGTTTATTACGTTGTACTTTGGGCCGAGTCGTTACAAAAGTACAACCATATAAATTATAAAAAATGCATGCTCAGGCTAAAGAATTGTCTTCTATTCTAAAGCTTCCATCCAGGCAATAAAACAGGTCTAAGATATGACAAAGAAGAGCTAAGTTTAGTTTGATTAACAATCTTTCTCACATTCATATCTTCTTTCCGGTTAAGAGTGGAAAATATCGCCAACAGCTCATTGAAGCGAGCAAATCTATATTGAATTCTATTTATTTTCTTCTCCAAAATGAATGTTTGACATATGAAAATATAGTCTATCACTACGTTTCCCCACGTGTTCCACACTATTTTAATAGTTAAACAAAAGTATTAAATATATTATTAATTTAAATTTATTTTTTTGTTTAAATACTAATAAATATTAATTTAAATTTTATAATTGATGGATGAATTAATAGTATCCATTCATCTCACTTCTAAAATAGAAATTATTTTGTAAATAAACATGATAATAATTAAGATTTACATGATAATAAATATTTTGTTAAATTTCATAATTATAAATATTATTTTTGTTATACTCATATATAAATATAGAATACCTGATCATATCCATAAAAAAATAAGAAGTAGTCTCTTTTTTAAAAAGTAATATATATATATATATATATAAATATGTATATATATATATATATATGTTATAAAAATTTTAAAAACTACATGAAATGTAGAATACTAAAAATATTATTAATAATAAATTAAAAATAAAGAAAACAAAATAGTATAAGAGAAAGAGAAAGGATATTATTTATTTATTAATTTATTTTCAATATAAATTATAAAAGAATGATGGAATTCACTCAAAAAAGATTAAAAAAATAAATTTATTGTTTGACAACCTATATTTATTTTTAAATATCATTGCCAACATTTTTTAAACTTATATTTGTTAAAATTTAAGAAGCTATCAACCAACTAACACATATTAAGGACCTTGACATTTTCATTGGTGTTCCTTTTTCTAGTTATGGGAAGTTATAGTTAATCTCATGAAATTCACCTAAAAATGGATAAAAACATATGTAGGTGGCACATTTAATCATTTTTAGAGTAGTTTCAGTTTTTTTTTAAAATTTATAAATCTAAAAAATAGTTAAAAACTATTAAAAAAATTATTTTGAGGAGGAGGTGTCGACGTATCTGATGTGTATACTATTCGGTGTCTTCAAAATTCGACACGTACGACAATCGCGATATATGTCGGCGATGCGGCGGTCGGCGAAGACTCGAAGTCATTCTGCGTGGGGCCCCCTGAATTGGGAAGCAAGGGGGGTGTCCATTCCTTCCTTCAAGCGCTAGCACACCGCCATCTTTGAGGCCCTTCTTCCTTCTCGGTTGGTTGCTTCCTCCCCACTTCACTACAAGTTCCCGAAGCCCTAACCCGGTCGAAGTCCTGTTCTACCCGCATGGCTAATTCCCCGGTGGAGTCCATCACCACCACCGCCTGCGATCACTGGTTCCGCCTCTTCTTCTTCTTCTTTTTTTTTTTTTTACCCTTCCTATTGATGTACCCATTATTTGAATCTAGTAGTTTTTGTTCAATCATAGTTTGATTGCAGCTTGCTCCTTTTTTGTCACTGTGTTATGTGTGATAATGATAATTGGGTTGCGGTTTTTGTTTTGTGTATTACTATTCCAATTATTATTATTATTATTATTATTATTATTATTATTATTATTATTATTTATTTAGTTGGAGGAATACGCATTGGATTTAGTGATGGGTGTTCTTGACTGCATCCATAGATCTTTTTGGGCGCTGAAATCATGAATTTGATGTTTTATATTTGGCTCTGATTACGTGGATCACCTTTTGTGGATCATGCATATCCTCATTACTCTGATGACTTTGACCAGAGTTGCGTTCCTGCTAGCTGTTCTTGGTATTTAAAAGAAAGGGAAGTATGGGCTGAATGTGGTGGGTTTCGATGAACTTGGTGGTACATGGTGTAATGAGGAAAGAAGAAGAAAATATTCTGAGGAGAGGAAGTAGACTGTACCGTAATTGGGAACACCCAAGTTATTTGCCTGTCATTTAAGACCTTTGTTTATGTTGTGTTAAGTACGATAAACACAGTTGCCTTACCTTAAGGTGACCAGTAGCATATATTTCCATTACACATGTACTTATGATAATTGAACTGCTTTTATTGCTTGTGATGATACCTCGAGTAACTTATGGTACTATTCAGGTTATTGTAATTATTCGGTGAAGAAATGTGCAGTTGGTGTTAGTCTTAGTGCTGGGAGTTCTTGAAAGCATTCACAGATCATTATTTTGGAACTATGATATGGATCACTGCTTGCATGGATTATGCTTATCATTTATATTTGGATTTGGAGATGATTTCTGATATTTTTTCAAGGATCTGTGTAATTGTTAGCTGTTTATGTTATTCAAAAAAGAAGGGCAGAAGGTGAAACAAAAAAATATGGGCTAACTGTGTTGGATTATTATAATGGACATGGTGGTACATAGTGTAATGAGGAAGGAAGAAGAAATATTCAAGCGATAGGAAGTAGCGTGTATTGAAATCAGTAACACCCAAGTTATTTTCCCGTCATATAGACATTTGTTTATGTTAACTTCCATAAAGGCAACTGCCACTGAATATTTCAAACGCCTGAAACTCTACTACTAATAAGATAGAGCTTTTTACCAGAAAAGGGGAGATATTTAAGTGGGAAAATTAAAGCAAATTACCAGAAAAAGGTAAAAATAATTAAAATACCAAAATTACCCTTAAACTAAAAAATAAAATAAAAAACATTTTTTTAGCGGCGGCCGGTGCATAGGTTTAGCTGGGGGAGGCCCCAATGAGGCTGATTATCTGAAAAGAATTAAGGGTAATTTGGTTAAATTTTCCCTTTTTTGTAATTTATTTTAATTCTCCCACCACTGGGTAATATCAATAAATATCTCCCTTTTCTGGTAAAAAGCTCAATTAGATACTAACTCGATATTGTACAATGCCCAAGATCTTATAAATTCAGTTAAGATTCTTAAACAATATATTGGTTTATGTTTTCATTTTTCTTAAAAGTATAATCCTACTCGAGTTGGATTAGAATTTTTTTACATTATGAGTATTTTCTTGGTTTATGACTTCTACTTGCGAATTCTCAAAGAACTTACAATCTAATCCTATTTGATTCGAAAATTGATAAATTGTAAACAAGTATAATCCGATTCAGACTGATTTATTTATTTTTTGTAGTTTATTTATCTCTAAAAAATTGTTAGATTCAAAGTGAAGTCTTAGTTGTATATGATTTTGATTCCTCAATGCTGTTGATAATACTTGTCTGAATTAAAAGTTGAAATTGTAACTTAATCTTCCTAACGCTATTGCTAATAACATTTTTTGTTAATGAAGAAGGGTACTATTATAGAATTATTCGAGAACATGTGGCAAATCCTAGTTGAAAGTTTTCAGTTCATTATATAAATATAAAGAGAGATTGGTATTTGACTTAAAAGTTTTCTTCCTTATATGTCAGGTAATTAGTAAAGTCCCTATTGTTTCTTATGTCCATGATTAGGACATTCTTTTTTATCAATCTGATTGTTCTATCATTGTTGCTCTTTAAATTTGCAATGTAATTCACTGGAATGGCTGATGTTCATCCCTTCTTTTTAAATTATATTGGTTCCTTTATGCTGTTATGGTGTGTTTTCTACGGCAATTTTGTTAATTATGAATTATGATTGCAATCTTTTAGTGGCAGAGAGATTCCCACTTTGAACATTGACTTGCATGCCATACACTGCTTTCGCAATTTGGAAAAATGTACCATATGTGGAACCATGATCTCAAAGAAGCATGCAGAAGAGCATTACATGGATGAGCACGCTCCAGTAAGTTTAATCAGAGAATTGTTACAACCAGTGTTCAGAAATAATCAACTATTCTTTCA
Organism: Piper longum; assembly: GCA_032619315.1. Lineage (NCBI taxonomy): Eukaryota > Viridiplantae > Streptophyta > Magnoliopsida > Piperales > Piperaceae > Piper > Piper longum. Next base: position 5,256 of record JAVDBV010051472.1, read on the forward strand.
ACAAATCTTATTGTTAGCAAACCATGCATTTTCGTCCTATATATAACTTTATCATTTCTTGTTTATGATATTGAGACCTCAGGCTACATCTGGGCTTTGTAGTTGGCCATTAACAGTAACATAGGCAATGCCTGAATATCTTAATCATGTCATGTTTGAATTCCAAGAATATACATGTTGATCCTAGATGCGATTTCTCTAGAATATTTAATGGTTTAGTGCCAGAAGTCTTTGTAGGAAACAGTAGCATGATCCTTATTAGTCAATAATTAGAAGTGGATAACTAAAGAGAAGAAGATTATTATGTAGTAGAAGTATGAACAAGGTTTGAATTTTATGGCAGTTGATCACAAGCCTATGGAAATTGTGATCTTTTAAGGTTAATTCTTACAGTACCACTAGAAATCTACACCAGGAGTCACCACCCTTACCTAGCAAGTAAGCCACATCAAACCCTTTCGTTGTCATCATCTTCTCTTTAAAACTTTTCATATTCCCCCAAAACTGCTCGTTCCCACACCACCTTCAGACAAAACCAGTTAACCAAAAAAATTGAAAAAGGAAGGAGACAACAAAAAATAAAGGAAAACAAACCACTTCATAGTATAGATGCTCGCTCTACAGCTTCTTTCCATGAGAATTGCTAGGGAAATCAAGAAAGAGATGAAAATCCAACTAGGAAATTGATTTTTATGACAAACTTGGGAACGATTTGTGTTCCTGGCCTAAATCTTACATTCTTGATTACTTTTTTCCTGCTTATCAGAACTATCAAGATGAAAAGATCATAATAAGTTATTTTTTAATCAATCTAACTATTCAAAAGTTAATTAATAAGAAATCATAACAAATATATGTGTAAAAATCATTGGCAAGATGGGGAGGGCAAGGGGGCCAGGAGAGTCGTTGGGATCAGGACTAATTTGTTGAGTCGCCAGCAGCCTCGATTCCGACAAGGGTTAGGCTCTGTTTTTTGGCTCATTTGCAGGTGGTGATGGCCGAAGGATGCTTTACCATTATCCATCTTCCATCTTGAATGTTGGCTACCCATTTGTGATTGAGTTCTGAATGCCGGTCACTAGTGGGTTCCGACAATCCCTTCTAGATTCAAAAGGATGAAGGTAGTTGTTGTTGACCACCAAGGATGTGGCAGAGTTGTGGGCAACCCAAGGCGGCAAGGACGGTCTTAACTGTCAAGGGAGGGCTATTTCTTTGGTAGATCCAAACAAAACTTGATCTAGGGGTCCTTTTTTGCATATTTTTTTTCCCTTTGATGTTTCTATTTGATTAAAATCCTTGTGAGATTTTGACATGACTTGTAAGTTGGGTGTGTAAGTTGTGATCACCCTCCATGTGTAGGTGGTGACCTATTGTGGTGAAAAAAAGTGGTGCGGTTATTAGCACCCATCTTTTAAGTGCAGAGATGGATAGAATTAATTGACTTGGTTTGAACATAATTTAAACATTGTTAATATCTTTTGAACTATAGAGGTAAGTGATAACTCATGTTAGTAAAAAATGCATGAAGTGTTCAAAGAGCAAAGCATGTCTGCAATTTACTATTCTGTGAAAACTTGTAGCTTTTTATACCTTCAATGTGATTGTTTACGTAGTACTTCTGTGACTTTTTTACAGGTATCCTGCTCACTTTGCAGCCAGAGAGTTGAGCGCAATGTGTTAGAGGCTCACAAAGTTGAAATCTGTGCTCAGAGAATTGTTGCATGTAAATATTGTGAATTCCCATTGCCGGCAGTTGACCTTTCTCATCACCAGGTTGGTAGCAAGATATTATTAATTAGAATCATTACCTGCTAGCTCACTATATGACTTGTACTTATTTATACCTATTTTTCAGGATTCATGTGGTAATCGCACTGAGCTATGCTCGCTTTGTCATGTTTACATTCGGCGACAGGACCAACTGGATCATGACATCCAACACAGTGTAGAAAGTACTGCTGCCTCTTCTAGGTTGGTATATTTTCTGTTGGATGAAGTCTTATTTTGATAGTGTTTAAATTGCAGTATTAGCATTTTATGTTATAAAATGCTAAGGATTTGAACTTAATAAAAAATTGTTAAATTTCATCATCAGTCTTGTCATCCCTAACATATTTAGCAGTAAATAAGGAAGCAGAAAATAACAAGGCTCATGGCCAATTTCTCAATTAACGGAAACAATCTACAGTTTGTAAGGTTTAAGTCTTATTTATAGCAAAACTAATAAGATCCTAAATTTATGAATTTCTAAAATTACTGCAAAGAATAATTACGAATATTGCAAATGAATTCAAGTTAAAGTCAAAGTCATGATACAGGACTTATAAAACAAGAAAACTTGTAAATGACTAGAATGTTTTTCATCGCTCATCAAATTCATGCAAATTAATTCTGAGTTACAGATTAGCATAAACAGATCTAAATATTGGAAAATCTCCAATCATTAATTGTCTGTTTTGAGAAACAGGGAAAGAGAAAGAAACAGAAAAAAGGAATTCAAGAAGATAAATTAGATAGAGTTTTACAGAAAGTAGAAGCTTATACATAAAGCCTTAGCAAAAGGACAATCAGGATTCTTAGATAATTATAATTAGCGAAAATGTGGTGAGGTATTATTAGACAAAAAACCAGAAATGACAAATATTAGTTATTTTGAAGAAATCCCAATAGTAAGTGACCTAACCTATGACGAATAAATTATCTACTTACAAGATAAATTAAATTATCTTCTTTGGCTTCATATTATTTGGGACAATAAATTCTATATAACCTAGAAGTAATATTGTTTATTACTCCCTTAGGACAACTGAAAGGTCAATTAAGATAAATACAAAACAAGGAAGTACTAAGTTAAAACTTATTACAAGACAGGATATAGAAAAGATATATGATAAATTACCTAAGAATAAACTAGAAGAATGAAAGTATCTATTCATAGGAGGAATAGAGGTTATGATAACAGCACATTTCAGAGAAGGAATCAGGTTCCCTATTGAAATAAGAATTAGTGACCAAAGGATAAAAGACTATGAAGATGCTGAATTAGGAAGAATTAGAGGAGACGAATGCTACACTAAGCTTAAGTTTGCTGTATACCTCCAGTATACAGTCTGCTCCACAGACAAAAATATAAACGATACATTAACCTTAGAACACTTATTTCATAGACAAGACTTAATGAAAGAGGAAAATGCACCAATTAATATTACTTCTGCTATAGGAGTACCATTAAGCAACAGTAATCATTCCCATATTTATGGTAATAAGAAAGAAATTGAGATACCAAGTATATTTCAAGATGTAACAACTAAAGAATCACCCAGAAAGTGTTTTATAGAAGAATATGACGATAGTCAAGAATGGAAAATAAAGAAAATACAACCTAGTTACTCTAGAAATATTGCTATAGAAGAGAGTACAAGTAATGATATAAGAGATATAAAGATTAACTTAATAGAAATAAATGAACAAATTGGAATGCCAATATGGAAGAAAACTATAGAGGATTAACTGAAGTAAGGATAGTAAAGGAACAACTTGAACATAATGCTACACTACCTACTAGTTTAGATTATGTAGCCTGGCAGAATGCACACTTAATGAAAACACTTATGACAAAAGAAATAAATATTGACCATGAAAAGATAAGAGAAATTATTAGAGAAGAAATTAGAAAATTACCTACAGGAAGTAGTGGTGCCTATGATTTTAGTAACTTTAAACCACCACCGCCTACTTTAGATATAGTTTTGTATGAACGACAAACTAAATTAGTAATTTTCTAAAGTTCCTCCTCCTCGTTCTTCTGCTTCTGTCGAATACTCTCTTCCCACACCTTGGTACTCTTGGGACTCCAGACACCCGCTAGAAAGAACTTGTGGATGGCACAACACTCAGATAATTGTTTAAAAACTTCGCACAATGCTTACTGAAAATATGATAACTTATATATATATATATATGTACATATATATATATATATATAATAGAATAACCTTCCAAGGGAATGGAGCCACTTGGTTTCCTTACAGCGCTTGAGGTTGTGAGGTTACCTCTGCCTTCGTTTATATAGAGTCTACACTTTACAATCTTTTGAAACTATAGCAGATAGGCCGCCTACAAACTTTGAAAATTTAAAAGTATTTGAAAAACAGGTGGGAGATTCCCACTTCATTTTGTCAAGTCAGAGGTTGGCACTGCCCAAACCATCTCGTCCACTTCTTTTCTGCAGTCAGTGGCTGCCTTTTTCTTCATGTCGGCCATTTCTTTGCTCCTTTATCTTTTTACCTTCTTATCCGGCTGATTTCCTTAGGTAATTTATTCTTGGTAGTTATCATAGTTACTGTCACGGGGCTTCCCTTAGGGTAGAATTTTTAGCCCTAAAAACACCACGTGCGGCTATTTCCCTCCTGGAAATATCAGCCAACCTCAAGTATGCAACGAAAACTAGTCACTACGATTCTGAAAACAGCAACATCAACATATATCATCACCAAACTACTGGTCGTGCCCGAACTGCCTAGTGCGCCCAACAGGCTATCGGTTACCGGTAAACAACAATTCAGCACAATCAACACACGCACACGCGATACCGATAAATCACCAACACGAGTACCGCTACACCAAATTAATATACCTAGCACACCCGACACCACCGATACCGCTATCCGACACAGTATGTCAAGTTCTCGGAATCACGAACTCGACCAAGTAACCAAATATGATGTCGACTCTAGCCTATTACGGAACCTCGATTCCAACCTTTATTCCAATCAATGAACAAAGGAATACACGAGCAATCACACTCCTGACTACTTGCACATTGTGGACATGCAAACCCTACAACGTTGGTCTCCTATCTAACAAGAAGACTGTGAGAATTAAGAGAAACCCCTCTCACATGTAATCCTCACCGCACAACCCCAAGTCTCACCCTTGGTTCGACTTGTCACATGCAATTCACTCAAATATGAAAAACACTAAGGTTGCCAAACAAGTATTGTGTACCTCGATCCCTTAGATGATGACCACTCCAAGCAATGTGTGAAGTTCCAGCCCTTCGACGTGAAGGACTGGCTGCAGCAACTCCACCACCCGCACTGGATCTCGGCAAGTACTTCTCCACGCAGCACTCCCACACAATCTCCCACTCGTTCTCTCCACCACTTGAGTATCTCGCCTCAAAGTGTAGAAAACCAATTGTCGTCCCCCTCAATGTGAAGACGCGAGCAAATATATGTACATATCTACCCGTCTTTATCTTGAACTCCCCATAATACTCCTTAGATCTCATTCATCTTTATCTCTAAGGATGTTGCCTTATCCAATTTGTCCTTGGATAGAAGATCCCGAATCTTGCCATGATCGTTATCTTCAAGTCGGCTGCACCGCTGGCCTCAAGCTCCACCCATGGCTCGACCAATTCCAGCAATCGAACCCAAGAGTTCTACCCTCCTGGCGCTGTGGCAATTTCTGACTAGAATGTCGAAACTCGAGTACCGCCACTCATCGGCACTCAACACTGCACGGGACTGGGTACCGCTCCAAACACCGGTATCCAGTTACCGATCACGCCCACAAGTATCACTACCGGGTACCGGTCACCAATCCTAAGTTACCGATAACGCTCGTACCGCACCATGTACCGGGACTGCTCGCTCGCTCAAACACGCTGACCGCTCTAAATACCGGTACGCGCTAGCGCTGGCTCTCAGTACCGCTACCGATCACCGCATGCGCTACCCGTACCTGCCGCAACCCAGTGCCGCTACACGTACCGATCACGCCGATACCTGGTACTGCTCATTGCTCGGCACTGGTGATCGATCACGCCTTGTCCTCGCTCGGTACACCTGATCATGCACGTGACGATGGTGCTCAATCACCAGCACTCGGCTACCGCTGCATCATGCACCAACACCCGTCATGAGGCCTCTTGTTCCCGACACGGCCCCATGCTCGGTACACGTTACCGATACATCAGCCGCATGGGCTGCCGCTCCCGACAGTCTCGTGCACCAGGTTCCACACCTGGAACTCAACACGGATTAGTGTGGTAGGTTGTTTTCACCACCGAGATGGCTCCAACCACCCCTTTTGGACACGGCAACCCTAGGAACAAACACCAAATCCTAGTCCCGTCTCGTCCCATGGACTAGACCTGTGATAGTTACTATGGTAACTTTGCTTCTACTTTAGGTCCTTCTTCTGGAGGCTGGCATATAACATCCTATGCTTCCTTTGTCTTTGCTCCTATGTTCAGATCTAGCTGGTTGAATGCATCTTTCCAATTCCATGGCACTGATGGGTTTGTTGTAATGAGTATAAAGAAATATGTAAGGTGTCAAATAATTAATCTTTATCTCACTTTCTTATCCTAGCCTGGAGAGTCCTTTTTGGATGTGGAGTGATCCATAAATTCTGATCTGTGCTTCCTCTTCAATGGTATATTCAGTAGGTACCTGAGGTTGGGGTTCCATGAACGTGCCATGACTGTTGGCAATTCCTAATCAGATGAAGTGATATGGCAACTTTGTATCTGCATTTTCCAAATCGGGAATAGAACTGATAAACTTTAAAAAGATATACTTTCCTTCTGACTTGGTTCTTTGCACAAAGGTAGTGATGACCTTATTGAAATTTGCTGGAAAGTATTTTAGTTCTTGCAGTACAAGTCCTGGATATATGCACTCAACATGTCCTTTACAGAGTAGTTGATATGCTACTTCTGAGTTTGCTCCTGAATAGATTACTGCCTGAGTCTCACTTCTCTAGAGAATGGTTAGTATCTTCTTTTGTTGGAACATTGTCATTCCTCCAGTCCTGAGTTCATTGAAACTTGCTAACCATTCCTAACTAGTCACCATATGGGGATCCTTTCTGATTATGATTCTTGGTGAGCTTTCAATGTTCATTTGGTTCCTTGTATTGTGGGAGTTGAGGTAGTTTTCCTAGGAATTCCATAGTGCTTCTTTTACTTGTCTCTTCCAGTGCTCTTCTGTAAACACTGAGGCTGGATACTTTGGTCCTAGATAATTCCTATAAGCTTCTTCAGCTTCACTTGCAGTGTTGTAGCTTTTGTGAGCCAAATTTCTTTTGTTGACGATGTCATAGACTTCAGGCCAGTTGTTATATATTCCTGCTGTCGTCATTGAAGACAACATCGTACTTCTTTGGTTCTTTCTTTTGATTGTGCTGGACTCCAGCTTCTTTTTCTGCTATCTCTGGTTCATGAGTTTCTTTGCTTTGTTGGGCTTCTTTAACCTGTTGGGCCTCGGCAACTGGTGGTTCCTTTCCTATCTTAGCTTTGAGTAGCCTTAGTTCCATTGCCAAAATTTCCTTTTGGTTTTCCATAAGTTCAGGTTCAAGCTTTCTCAATGCTAATTCCTTTTCCATAAGTCTGACATCAGCGTCCTCAGTTCCTGCCCTTGGATCTTCTGTTCCTGGGGTACCTGAAACTGGAAATAAGTATAATTGTTATCTTGACAGTTTGCCAGTTCTCTTGTCATGGCATCTACTAGTGAGTTCTTTTCTCCTGGTATGTGGATAACTCGGAATTTGTAGTAGTTGAACCATAGCTGCCAGTGCAACAGTCTTCCTTGCTTGTAGTCACCTTCAATATTTGTTCTTAAGAAGTATCCAAGTTTTTGGAATCAGTTCTGATCGCAAATTCTTTAGATATAATATAAATATTGAACTTCTTTATTGTCTTCTTGATGGCTAAGTATTCCTTCTCATTTGAGTGCTAGTTCAGTTCACTTCGTTGGAAGCTTCCTGAAGTATACCGGCACAAATGCTCAATTCCTTTGCTATCTTTTGCTTTGAGGATTCCTCCCCAATTAGTATGACTTGCATCTGTCTCAATTATCATGAGATCATTTTCCTGAGGCTGATATAGAGTCGGTAGACTCATTACTTGCTTCTTTACCTTGTCTATATAGACAGTGTCTCTTTCAGTCCAAGACCAAGGGACATCTTTTTTGAGTTTTACCTGTAAAGGCTTCCTTATCTCAGCAAGCTTTCGAATATACGCTTCTGCATAAGTGAAAAATCTCTGCAAAGCTATTTTATTCTCTATTTTGCTAGGAAAATTCTGGATATTATCCAGTACATGGCTTTCTAGCTTCATTTTTCTTTCCTCTATCTCTAGACCAAGAAAATTAATCTTGTCTAGGCAGAGCTTTGTTTCTTTTCAGATAATAGAATATCTTGTAGTTTGCATTCCTTTAACACCATGGATAAGTGTTTGTAGTGGGATGATAAGTCTTTGCTGAAATTCAAAATGTCATCTACGTAGATACTGCAAAATTCCTTAAACTTCTTTAAATGGTTATCCATTATTCTTTGGAATATACTACGTGTTTGTTTTAACCCAAAGGGTAATACGTTCCATTCATAATGTCCTTGAGGACAACTAAATGCTGTTAATGGTTTAGTGTCTTCTTCTAAAGGTGTTTGCCAAAAGCCTGATTTGCAGTCTGAGCCGCTAAATATCTTACTACCTCTTATTTGACAAATTAAACTTTCTTTATTTGGTAAATAATATCCATCAAAGATAGTTTCTTTATTTAAAGCTTTATAATTTATGACTATTCTTTTCTTTCCTCTACGTCTTTCAGATTCCTTTTCTACTAAAAAGGCTGGGGAACTATAGGGACTTTACTAGGTCTTATAACTTGTTGTTCTAGTAATTCATTTATTTGTTCTTCAAATATCCTCCTATCCTGAGGAGTATAATTCATTGGTTTAACCCTTATTATGGTATGTGGTTCTCTGAATGTGATTTTAGCTTTTTCTTTCATCTGGTTAATCCTAGGATCTAGGCGATTTTCACTAGATGTTTCTTTTAATAATTCTCTTATTTTAGCCATATGGTTTATTTCTTTCATGCATATGTTTTCTTCATAGGTTAGGTCACTTACTATTGGGATTTCTTCAAAATATTTGTCATTTCTGGTTTTTTGTCTAATAATACCTCACCACGTTTTCGTTTTTTTTATAATTATCTAAGAATCCTCGTTGTCCTTGTGCGAAGGAGGAGGAAGAGGAAGAAGAAGAAGAATGAAAATAATGAAAAGAAAAATGGGTTATTCTCACTTATCTTTGACTTTATAGTTAATATTGATAAGTAATTCAATATCTTTAAGAGTTTTTAGAAGTTAATACAGAATGCATTTTTTATATTTATACCC